>JAJOHK020001221.1:0-14951 GCA_022457215.2 Leucocoprinus gongylophorus | reverse complement strand
AAACTGTCAAGGAGATTTGAAAGAATATTATAGCTACAAAACAGTTGAGAATTGGAAGCGGAAAAAGATTTGTTCTGGACAATAAAAAGACCATCATCGACGAAGGAAAGAATAGAAATTGGGAGGTTGAGATTTTTAATTCTTTTTTCCAAAATATAAATAAGAGGAGAAAGATATAAAGTGGAAAGAATAGGGGATAAAGCGGATCCTTGACCCACTCCTACGTTGACCATGAAAGGAGGAGAAATAAAATCATTCCACAAATATTTAGTACATCTTTGGACTAAATAGTTCGCGAAGAAATTAGTGACTTTAGGATCCAAACCAGCTTTTTCCAGGATAAGAACGAGAAGGCGATGGTTTAGAGAAGGAAAGAATTGTGAGATGTCAAAAGCGAGGGTACTGGTGGATTTTCCTTTAACCCAACCAGATCGAATGATATGCGTTAGCGCGATGCCGGCGTCGGCAGTGGATTTGAATTTTAAACCACCCAGTTGGCAAGGGTGAATAAAATCGTTGGCCGCAACAATAAATTGAAGTCTCTTGGCAATAGCTTTTTCAATGAGTTTGCCAAGTGTGTTGAGAAGGACAATGGGACAAAAAGCTTTCGGATTATCATAAGATTGCTTGTTCGGTTTAGGGATGACGACAGTAGTGGAAATCTTGAAATATTCAGGCCAATGCCCTAAATTGATACAAGCGTCAGTGATATTGATGATCTTTGAAAGACAATTGTCGTTCGTAAAGATGAGCTCCAATAGCGCCAAGACATTTTATCGGGGCCTGGAGCTGAGGAGTTGGTACATTTGAGGATGGCTGTCTTGAACTCATGACTGGAGAAAGGGCTCCATGATTGGCACAGTTTGCGCTCGATTTCATTGAGAATATTGACGTCGACTTGACGGTGGAGAGCGTTGTTGAAGGAGTTATGGAGAGCATTCCATAAACTATCCAACGAAAGGCAAGGAGAACTGTTGAACTTGATCGCTTCAGTCACTGGGAGCCTTCTTTTCTTGACCCAATTCATTAACTCCCAAGGGCCACGTCTACTATTAGCAATCTCGAGAATCTTATTATCAAAGAACAAGTGCTTGGTTTCTTTGACAGTCAATTTGAATGCCTTCCAGTTTTCTCGACTTCTAGATGCCCTGTATTTGTTATGGCTGAACTGCAAGACTGTGACCACTATTGCTTCGAATGCTTGGATATTTTTGTTCTTTTCGCGTTCTTGACCCACATTTGCTCAATGATAGAACCAAGGCGGTTGATGACAAGATTGAGGTTTTCAACGCTATTAATATTCGAAGTGTCAAGAACTTGGAGATTTGAAATAACGTCTTTGATGAAATCCTTTTCCTGATCGCTTCCAGGAATGACAGAGAGTTTGGTCAATTGAACGATTTCGTCACCAATGGGGATATCAATAGTAAGCGGCGCATGATCAGAAGATAGGCAATAGTCAGGAAGGATGAAATGATGATCCAGTTCAGTAGAGCCGCAATGCAGAAACATCAAGTCAATGACCGAATTAGACTCTCCAGCAGTGTCCGAGAATCTAGTAGGGCCAGGATTAATAGGAGCCAATAGCGAAAGATCAAAAGAGTCTGCAACCATAATTAAATCGTCGCTGATAGAAGAATGAAAGGGGAAAGACGGATCCCAAAGACTGTCTCTAATATTGAAATTGCCCGTCATGAGAAGAACATTATTAATATTGACTTCAGTATCCTTGAGATACTTTAAAGCCGAATGTGAAGAATCAGAATAAACATTTAAAATGTAATGACAAACTCCATTGTTAGTGAAAGAAATGATGTTAATGTCTCGATGGTTGAAAATATCCTTGCAAAAGAGGAATCGAAGAGAGCTAAGATGAATATTAACATAAGAAATGACTCTTGGAAAATCATTTTTGTCCTGTGGGATTCTTGTAAACGCAATCCAATTGGGGTGGTGGCAAGAACCAATAAGTGGCTCGCCTTCGCAGTTAGAGGAGCAGGGAATTTTCCAAATTTCAGACCAAGGCAGTTCTTGGATGAGTAGAACATCGAACTGAGAGTATGATTCAAGGATAGTATTGGTGATAAGGGAGTTCTTTCGAACGTTTTGAGAAAAAATCTTTAGATTTCGGATAATCATTGAGTGTTTGAGCCGTTCGCTCCAGAATGGATAGAGGTCAATCTGTTTTCACGGATCTTGGCATACTTCTTAACGTGCCACTCCCTGTGGAATCAATGTCTCCAAAATGGACATGTGTTGGAATCGGCTTGGTGGTCCTCTTTACAGTTGGAACATTTGAAGGAATGGGGGCATGGTTCGCCCTTCTTGGTCTCTAATCTAGGAGGGTTGATTTTATCGTTAGCTTTGCAACACCAACCAAATTCCCTGTGGTGTTCCAATTTGTGTGGACCGTTGCACTTGATGCATTTAGCTCCTTGAATGCGACACGAAAAGGTGGAGTGTCCCCACTTCTAGCAATTCTTGCATTGGGGAACTCCCGGATTCATATTCACATCTCTAATAGTGGCAATGTAATTGCCCACATTGAAGTACCTGTTAATGAGAAGTTTAGCATTTTTTCCACTTTGAACATCCCAGATGTCGATCCAAACAATGGCCATGTCAGACTTAGGAGAGACTTTAATAACTCTCGGTTTAGACGCGAGGGAGATGTTGTCGAAAATATGATTTTGCTTGAGGATGGTTTCGACGTCAAAAGAAGTAAGTTTCTCCATGGAGTTGGAATGAGGGAAGAAAGGTATGCCAATAATTTTCAGGTATGATTTAGACATAGGGAGTCTAGAGTTTTCGACTTGAAGCATGTTTACGTTATTCGAGTTTTTGATGTAGTTGTCAATGATAGACAGGTCGGACTGTTGGCCTACCTTGTTAGTGATGATGATTATGCCAGCAGAGTCAGAGCAGATATAGTCGACTAAAACTTCAGTCTTGGCATTACAGAGTTCTCTGTTAATGTTAGTGACATGAAGGGACGAGTTCTTCATGAAGGACAACATATTGTCAGTGCTTATTGGAATGATGATGTGTTTTCTAGAAGGATCTTTAGTAGTTGACTGGATTCGAGGTTTCTGTTGGTTTTTTCTGTTAACAATACTGTTTACCTGATCAATTTTCTTAGCGTTCAGGGCGGGAAATGTTTCTTTGATTTTCAAGACGTCAGATGTTGAAGTTGGCAACTTGGAGGCTTGGACATATGATTTGTTAGATTGAGAATTAAGAGAACTGTTACCATTGTTCTTTTTGTTATTCTCGGGTTTCTTGGTATGGAAGTATTTAGAGATAACGTTTATCTCTTTCTTGGATTTGGCCGGAAGAGGGGCAGAGCTTTGTTGATTGTAACCGGACTAGATTTGGGAGAATTCTTCTTTGAATTACCGTTGGTAGGGGGAATATGAGGAGTGAATTTTGATGATATTTTTGTCCTAAGCATATTAGTTTTGCAGTCAGTGTATAATGCATCCCACTTGGACGCATAAACGGATGAGATGAAATTCCATATTGCATCTCCCATACCATCAAGATCGCCGAGATCATTTGCCTTGTTACCGTCGACTTGTTTACCTTGGATATATTTGGCCAAGAAGTTAAGCGAAACTTTAATATTCTTGGCGTCCGATGCGAAGTGTTCGATAGAACCATGAAGTGAAATGGGGTGGAAGGATCCACTCCACAGTTCAGGCTCAGTAGGAGCTTGCAGATCGTAAGGAAGTTGTACATTGATGATGTCGTCCTTGTGTAGGTCGTTAGGTGGGGTGGCCTCATTGTTAACATCTAGAGATCTCGTGTTGTTCAGTGTGTTGGCTGCCTTGCCAATTCTCAATGTCTTCTCCTGCTCTATCTCATAAAACAGTTCAGGACTTCTGTTTTCCATGTTTTCCGCTACAGGAGCATTGTCTAGGTCCATATCTATTCAGTCATGGTATGGTAGTGGAGCGACCAGAGAACACCATAGATGGTTCTCTAGACGAATGAATAAAGGGTAAGGAACTTCACCTTCATATCTTATTATTGTTAGTGAAGATGTGTCCTAACTGATTGTCTATCCCTATACTTATTTCAGAAGGCATAGCTGGTAAAAGATTCTTGAAATTTGGTTCCGTTGTTTCATTGGTTCCAGCGTGTTGGCAAAAGTTGAGTGATGGTTGTGATACTTGAACTTAGTGGTGTTTTAGAGGTTCAGTATAAGGAGATAATAATGAGTAGTGACAAAGATACTAATAATAATCAAAGTTAGGCTACAAAAGTAATAAAGTATAATAAATATATTTCTGTAGCAACATTATTATTATAATATTTTGAAAACAAGTTTGTTTTTTATAATGGCTATTCTTTTTACAACACATTTCTATAATAGTGATACACTAATATTAAAGTTTAAAATAGTAAACTCTAACTATTTTATTTTTTTTATTTTGGAAATTTAAGATTAGAATTAAAGAGTATAAAAAATTCTGAAAAGATAATGTTATATAGTATATTTAATATATATATTAACCTTAAAGTAAATATATAATTGTTTAGAATAAACTAGAAGTAGTTAGTATAGATTATAGAGTTTTAGTATATAAGATAGACAATCTTGTACAGAGTTCTCTATTAAGTTTTCTTGTGTTAATTCAATATAAGATTTTATTTATTGACATATTTTGAGTTGTAACAAATAACTTGAATAAATACCTCTATTAAACTTAGTCTTCTATAACAAAGTTTTTCTATCTAACTTCTATCAATGTTTTATTGTGGTAGTATATTAAAACTTTGAATATCTTTTAATTATTTAACTTATATATAAGACTAGTAGTTATATTATACTTTACTAGTCTAATAATTGACAAAGATAACTTCTATTAAACTTAATTTCCAGTATTTAATAGTAATATACCAAATTAGTACTCACTTCTATTTCAGACTTCATTTACTTATTTAAAGTTACAACTATATAGCAAATAAATGGTATAATATATATTTACTAGCCAACTCTATAAGCTTTTACTTTTTAGTATAAATATTCTCTTACAATTTACATAACAAAATAAAATGATTTTACAAAAAGTTTAAGACTTTAACCAATATCAAATAACTTTTCTTGTTAAATTATACCTTAATAAGTCAAATATATGTATAAAATAACATCAATACTTGTATTTTATATATTTTAGCTTTTGGAAATATAAAAGCTTATTTAAGTTAGAACTATTTTATATATTAACAATTATTTTGTAGTAATAGAAGAATTGAACTAGTTTTATTCTAGACTACTTTTAGTAGAAGTATAAAAGTAAATAAATAAGTTAGTAAAAGACTCTGATAATAGAATATTAGCTAATACTAACTTTACAGCTAATTTTCTTTTAAATATTACTATATAAAATAGTAATAATATATAAGATAAAACAAAAAAGTTTATAATATTTAATATTAATAAAAAGTTAAGTATTATAATTGTTATATATGTTATAATTATATAATATAAATAAATTATATTTAATATAAAAATCTTATATATAAATTTTGAAAACTAACTTATTAAATGTATTATTATTTTAAATATTATTAAAAATATGTTTAATAATATATACTTGTTTTTTTTTTAAATCAATAATTATAAAAATAAAAAAATAAAAAAGAACTAATTATAAAAAAGAAAAAATAAAATAAAACTAATTATAAGATTTACTTATAATAGTTGAAAAAAATTGTTATTAAAAACAAAAGTTCATCTAAAATTTTAATATTTATTCTTATTAATTGAAATATAATTAGTTATTGCTTTTATAATATATAATTTGAGCTAAAATTATCTCTTAATATAATATAGTTTAATAATATTAAAGATTATTTTTCAATTGTTTATAATATCATTACATTTGGTTTTTTCACTAAAATCTTATAATATTTTGTATAGAAATACTAGTAAAAAATTAAAAGCCTTTAAGTTTTTATTAACTACTTTATGAAAAGTCTAATTAAGTTAACTAGAATACTTTCAAAATTTAATTAAGTTATTTTAATTTCTAACAAAGAATTTATGAAGTTTATTAAGAATAACCATTATATGAATTTGATAAGAATATAGTAATAGGTTAAAGATTTTCTTGACTACATGAATAAAATCAATGATAACAATAATTTTGAAAATATTTTTATAATTTGAGGCTTAGTTTATATTGTACCTAATTGCAAAGAGTTTTACTTCAGTATTAGTAACAAAAACAGCATAATGAAAGGTTTTAATCAATGAACTATTAAATATATGCATATATAAAATGAATATAACAATGTTATTTTTAATACTAGTATCTATAATAATAATGGCCATCTTCAAGCAGTCTTCTCAATTTACCAGCTATGTCTTTTAAAAGCAACACAAAGATGGACAATTTTTCAGAAATTGCTCCTGACAACTACGATGAAGTAAGAGAAAGATCCTTCTCAACTAATGTAAATATATCTAGGGACTCTTCTATGTCCTCAACAAGGTCCTCTGTTGCTTACTATGAGAAACAACACCATGATTATTGACAATGACTCCAACGACTCTTCTCCAGCTTTATCTTATGAGAATGAACAGGAAAGGGCTATTCGAGTCAGTAAGGCAGCTGATCTCCAGAACAACATGAGGCCTCAATGTGACAACCTCATTGTACCTAACCCAAATCCCCAACGTGTTCTCAATGAGGACCCTTGATCTAACTCTGGTAACAAGGCGACTCAAGTTCACACTTCACATGAGGATGAGGTCATCAACATCCAACTCCCATACGACCCTCAAGCACCCACAGAACTGGAACTCTGGAGCGGCTTGTTTCATTCAATCTCATTACATGGCTCAATTGAACACTTCGCTTCAGACGCCAAGAATATTAAAGTCTCGTTTAACTTTTTGGCTAAGTACATCCAAGGAAAAGGCAACAAAGTAAATGAACTCAATAACTTTGATAGCATGGGAGATGCTATCTGGAAGTTCATCTCCTCTGTTTACGCTTCTAAATGGGACGCATTGTTCACTGATTAGAAATCTAACACTCTCAGGGGAAAAATTTTGTCCAAGTTCACTTCTCGGATTCCTCCCACTAACGGCCACTCTACAAAGGATGTTCCTAAATCTACTCCAGTCACAATCAACAAAGCTCCACCTCCTCTCCCTTTGCTGGCTAAATCCAAGAAGGAGATTAACGTTATCTCCAAATATTTCCACAAGAAGCCTACGACTAACAATAGCGAAAGATCTACCAATCAACAAAACTCCAAATCTTACGCTCAGGTTTCCAAGACAAAGATCAATATGTTTGAAGTCCTGAAAATTAAGGAAACATTCCTGGCTTTAAATGCTAAGAAAATCAACCAGGTTAACGACATCGTAAATGGTCAAAGTAAACCCAAACCTTGAATTAGAATGACTACCAAAGGTCCGTCTAGGAAAAACATTATTATTCCCATGAGCAGCAATAATGCATCATCATTCATAAGAAACTCATCTCTTAACGTCACTAACATCAACAGGGAATTACGAAATGCTAGGACTGACATTCTAGTCAACTATATTAAATCAGATAACACCAGAATCATCATTACTACCAACAAGATAGCTCAACAGTCCGATCTGGCCATCATTGATTATTGCATCAAAAATTCTAACGATATTAACTCTCTTCAAGTCAAAGACCCCAGACTCCTGAAATCTAAGTCGTACCTCAAGATTATTGGTATCCCGTACTATCCTCATGCAAATTCTTGAGAGAAACTATCATCATCAGATATTGAAAATGTCTTAAAACAAAACCACATCTTCAATAACATCTCTCTTGCATCCAGACCGAGAATTATCAAAGTCTCCCCTAAATCAAACATGGCTATTGTCTGGATCGACATTTGGGATGTTCAAAGTGGACAAAATGCAAAACTACTTATCAACCGATGCTTCAATGTAGGTAATTATATCGCCACTGTCAGGAGAGCCACCATGAACCCTGGAGTTTCTCAATGCAAAAACTGTTGGAAGTGGGGCCACTCTACTTTCTCATGCTGTATCCAAGGCACCAAATGCGCCAAATGTAATGGGCCTCATAAGTCCAAACACCATCGAGAATTCGGATGATGTTGCAAAGCTCATGCAAAGACTAACCCCTCTAGGTTAGAAACCAAGAAGGACAAACCCTACCCTCATTCATTCAAGTGCTCCAACTGCAAAGGGGATCACCAGGCCGATTCTAATTTATGTCCCTTTTGGAAACATCGATTCAATAGGGAATGGTATATCAAAAAGTATGAAGAGATTCGCGAAAACAGATCTCAATTCTTCCGCTCCTATGTGAACGGCTCAAACCCACAATGATTGTGTGAAACCTGAAAATTCTTTTGCAAAATGTTTGCAAGAATTCAATTGTTCTAAACACCATACTCGAAACCCTATTTCATTTCGACATTATTCTAATCCAAGAGCCCCCTTGGTCTGAAATAAGAAAAATCCCAAGCTTTTTGAATTGCGACGGAGATTCTCTTATGGGAACTTGTCATCATCCCAACTGGATTTCATTTGTAAGACTTCCTTCTAATAGTAACGACTCTTCTAGAGTCATTTTGTATGTAAATATCCATCTTAAACCTTTTCGTTTTCTCTTTTGAAAGGATCTTTTTGATCATCGAGATATTAATCTCATTTCTTTCATTTGTAATGATACCTGGTATCATATTTTGAACATTTATTCAGATTTGTCTCACTTGGCTTTAAAGTATCTTAAGGATACTAAAGTCAATATTAGCCAAGTTCTTTTGATGACGGAGGATTTTAACGTAAGAGACAACTTATGGGACTCTCTTTTTCCATATCACTCTTCATTCAGTGACGATCTAATGATGATAGCAGACTCATTTGACTTAGCACTATTGTCTCCCATTAACCCTGGCCCTACTAGATTTTCCGACACGGTCAGAGAGTCTAACTTGGTCATTGACTTAATGTTCCTTAGATGCGGTTCCAGCGAATTAGATTGGCATTCCATTCACCCCGACTTGTAACTATCCTCTGATCATGCACTCTTGATGGTAGACATCCCTATTTGTGAAGAAATCATCCCGCCGACTAAACTCGTTATTACTCCTGGAAGTGACCAAGAAAAGGAGTTCTTCAAAGATGTCTTTGCGAATTTCACCCCTCTCGACACCTCAAATATTAATAATATTGAAAGGCTCAATACCATCATCAACCAATTGGGATTGATTATCAATCAAGCATGGACAAAACATGCTAAAAGATCAAAAGTGTTGAAACATTCAAAACAATAGTGGACTAACTCATGTAGTATTGCTTTGAACATCTATAGAATGTCTAGGAGTCGTGATTCCTGGAAGACTTTCAAGTCAACTACCAGAGAAGCCAAAAGGTCGTTCTTTGATAGCAAAATCAAAGAAATCGCGAACAAGAGCCAAGGTCCTTGGGAGCTTATGAACTGGGTCAAGAAAAGAAAGCTCCCAGCAACCGAAGTAATTAAGTATAATGGCTCACCTTGCCTCTCCCCTGATAGTCTGTGGACTGCCCTCCACAACTCCTTCAACACAGCTCTTCATCATCAAGTCAATGTCAACATTCTAAATGAAATCGAGTACAAGCCACATCAAATCTGGAACCTGTTTTCCAAATTCGAATTCAGATCTGCCATTCAAAAATGTGTAGATACTTCTGCCCCTGGTCCTGACAGGATGTCATGGTGTTACTGGAAGATCATCATCAAGAATGACGAATGTCTTTCGAAGATCATCAACATTGCTAACGCTTGTATCAACTTAGGATTTTGGCCGGAATACTTCAAAGTATCAACCACTGTAATCATTTCTAAACCAAACAAGCTGTCATATGACAATCCTAAGGCATTTCGTCCGATCATTCTTCTAAACACTCTCGGTAAATTGATTGAAAAAGCAATTGCTGAGAGAATCCAATTTATAGTCGCTTCCAACAACTTTCTTCATCCAAGCCAACTTGGTGGACTCAAATTCAAATCCACTTCGGATGCTGGTATTGCTCTCACACATGTCATTCATTCAGGTTGGTCAAAAGGAAGAACTACAAGTACCCTCGCATTCAATATTTCACAATTCTTTCCGTCACTGAATCATTGTTTTCTCGTCCTTATACTAGAGAAAGCAGGGCTTTGCCCCAAAGTCACAAGCTTCTTCGCTAACTACCTCATTCAAAGAAGCACCAATTACATCTGGAATGACCTTCCTTCACCATCCTTTGAAGTCAATGTTGGGGTCGGTCAAGGTTCTGCTTTATCGCCTATCCTTTCTACTCTTTATCTTTCTCCTCTTCTATATATTATAGAAAATCAATTCAAAAATTTAAAGCTTTCAATTTCCATCCTCTCTTTCGTTGACGATGGACTTTTCATTGTCCAGAATAAATCTCTTACTGTTTCCAACTCTCATTTATTCTGTAGTCATTCTTTCCAATCTTTTAGATAGTTTTGGTCTCATTATTGAACATTCCAAAACTGAAATCTTTCATTTTAATAGATCGCATGGTCTATTTAACCCTCCTCCCCTCGACCTCTCTCCTCTTGGCGGTCCTATACTTCGTCCTAAAGATTCGTGGAGATATTTAGGATTCATTTTCGACAAGAAACTATCATTCCACAGACATATCGATCATTACGCCAACAAAGCAATTTCGACCATCAAATGCATGAAGTTACTAGGAAATTCATCGCGAGGTATCAACCCGCTTCAAAAACGCCTTTTCTATAGATGCTGCGTGCTCTCTATAGCCATGTACGGCTTGTGGTTTTATAACAAAGCTCCATTGTTGTACCACTTCAAAATCCTCAATAAAATGCAAAGAAGAGCCGCCATCTGGATACTTGGTGCATTCAAAACTTCCCCTTCAGAGGGCATCAAAGCTCTCATGGGACTTATTCCTATCAAGCTTCATCTTCAAAAAATTGCAAGAAGATCTCTCATACACTCTTTCAAGCTCCTTACTAATCACATCTTGAAAAATTTGGAAAACGATGATCCTTCTCAAACGAAGTCTATCATATCTCACAATATCAGTTCTTTAACTGATCGTCAAAGATCATTAACAAAAGAACACATTATCGACTCAAATATCAAATCCAATGGAATATTTCCATCCTTTTCTCCTCTCGACCCCGAGTTTTCTCCTGGTCATCAAATCATAGATATATTTTCTAATTGGTTTTCTTTTAATTTAGTCAATAAAAAAAAAGGAAAAAATCATAGCAAAATCTGCAGTCAAGAACTAGATAAAATAACTCTTTGTTGTTCTTCCGAACCTCACACCGCTCTTGTAATTACTGATGCTAGCATCAAGAAAGATATCGCTACCTCCATATCGCACATCCATTCGTTCAATCGACCGATTATCAAAACAGTTCATCATGCTTCCTTCATCACAAGTACAGAAGCTGAACTCTTTGCTATTAGATGCGGTATCAATCAAGTGAGCACTATTGATAATGTCTCCAAAATTATTGTCATAACCAACTCCATATACGTGGCCAGAAGAATATTCGACTGCGATGCTCATCCTTATCAAATCCATTCCACCACCATTCTTAAAGAATTACGGTCCTTTTTTTCAGCTCATGAATCCAACTCTATCAAATTCTGGGAATGCCCTAGCAAGCTCAGATAGAAACTCCATTCTGAGGTCAACAAAGACTCTAAGTCCTTTTCGATTGCTCCTTCGTATCCCTCCAAAACATCTTGGGACTTTTGCAAAAAGTCAGATTGCGACGAACTTATTAAGTTATGGAAAATGACTTTTTAAGTATCAGATGGAAAGGGTAATCACTTCCTAGACCTATTGGACAACGACCTTAACATTATTGAGCTGTCTTATTCCAAAGGAGGTTCTTAGCTTCAGGCTTTTGGACATTCAAATTCACTATGTGCTCGAGCAGTCAGAGCTATCACAAATCATGCTCCTATTAGAGAATATTGGTTACGTTTCTTCCCTAACATGGACTTTGTATGTCCATGTAATAATTACCCAATCGAAACTAGGAGACATATCTTACACGAGTGTCAAAGATTTAATAAATACTGAAATCCGAGAAGAGATATGTTAAGTCATTTTGTTATGTTCTTAATGGCCAACCTGAACACTTTCGTGTTTACAAACAATTAATTATTAGTTTCCTTTTCAATATGTTTTAATTATTTTCTTTTTTTTTCTTTTTTTTTCCTTTTTCTTTTTCTTTTTCAGTCCCATGTTAGGTGTGCGTCTATTGTAAGTAGTTATGAAAGTAGCTACCACGGTCTGCCCTCGCATGCTGTGTAATAAATTGTTGATAAAATATATATATATATAATAATAATGGCTATAAATAGAAAATTAAACAACTTAATAATCATGTTATCAAGTTGTTAGAGGTGTATTTTATCATTTTTTCCTTTATTACATAAATTAAAAGAAAATCAATTTGAGAAATTATCAATAATTCTGAGATTAGAAGATAATTCAGAATAAAAAAGTGAAAAGAAAGAGAAAATTCCATTAAATCTGTTATTTATGTCAACTAAGTAATCTTTGATATGAGATCTTTAACAATTGATAAAAATGTCAAGCAAAGCAAAGTACTGAAGCTTATAAGTGCTATGATAAAATTTCATAATCATTTGAATAAGATGATTGAGAAAATAAAAAGTAAGTCCAAGTTTTTGTAAATGAAATTTGATGAAAATAAGACTCATGATCACTTTTATACCTAACAAAAAAGATATTTTAAAGGCTTCAAGTATTTATATGGTAGTTTTTTGCATTTTTTCTAGTATTATATAGAAGTATAGTTATAAAACTAGAGTTAAAACTCATATAATGTGATGGAGAGAATACATACACTTGATTATAGACATTACTTTGTTGGAGTAGAAATTGATATGTTGATAAAAGAATAATTTTCTATCAAAAATAAAACCCAAATATTTCCATATATTTTTAGATAATAAGATAGTTTCTTTAATAGATAAAAGATTGAGAGGCTGAAGTTTAGAACCCCTCTTATAAAAGATTCTATTAAAATTACAAAAAGTATTCAGTAGAGTTATTTCCTACTTACTAATCTCTTTATACTATTATATTCAGCAGTTTTCTTACTAAGAGACTTTTTTATTTAGTCTGTAGTTTAGTTTGTTTAATAGCTAATAGTAGGCTAGGCCTTTAATCAACAATCTTCCTATTATAAGTGTATCTAAAACTAGATCTAACTAAATAGTTTAAGCTTGTCAAGTAAGTTGGTATAAAGTTATATCTATATAATAATAGTGGGCTAAGCTCTTAACCAATTAGCCTTCAGAATTTGATCTAACTAGATGAGTTTATATCAAATAGTTGCTATAACTTAAGTTTTTAATGTTAGATAGAAGAAGAATTTTGTATAAGGTTTATATAAGAGAATTTAATAAAAAACTCTGTATAAGATTATTTACCTTATATACTAATATTTAATGGTCTATGTAAGCTATTTCTAGCCTACTCTAAATGATCATGTGTATATTATAAGGTTAATATATGTTATTACCCATTACTAAAATGTTTTTCATTCTTTTATATGTTATGTGACTTATAACTTGCTATGTAACAGTATAATCTTATTATTCTAATCTTAACCCTAGCTCTAAAAATAAAATAACAGAAAATAAATGAAAAAGAAAATAAGAAAAGTCAAGTTTATTTCTTGTATTCTTAACAATAATTTCTTATTTTATATTAACTTATTCTTTTGATTTTAATTATAAGTGTTACTAAATACAATACTTACAATGAAAACTAGTCTGACTACTTGACTTTATAAAATTTACAAATTCTATCTCTTAAGAAATCTTGTATTTTAACAATAGTATAATACTTACTAGTTTTATAATATAATAAAAATTAAAAACTCTAATAGTTGTTATACAATATTATTATTATATGATTACAAAGTTAAGATATTTACACTTAAAGAAAATTAAACCCTTAATCTTTTAAATAAGTATTCTTACTATATTTTCAGTAATTAAAACTATTAGATTATTAAAGCTTATATTATTTATTTATATTACTAAGTAGTTATTATAAATTATTAATTTTTAAAAAAGTTTGTTTTTGGAAATTATATGTTATATATAAAAATATATTATATAATTATATATTTAATAAGAAATTATAAACAAATAAATATAATATTAAAATAAAAATAAGTAAAAAAACTAAGTTATAAAAGAAAATATTTTATATAAATATAAAAAATTCTCTTTAGAAAAAAACTTAAGTTTATATTTACTAATCAAAGTATAATTAACAATTATTTTGATAACTTTTATTAAAAAAATTAAATTTTCTATTTAAAAAGTTTAAAAAACCCTTTTTTTTAAAAATTGTTAAATAAAAATACTATTTTTCTTTACTAACTTTTTTAGTTTACAAAATATAATAATAAATTGTAATTAGTTTAATATTTGAAATATTAACAGTTTAATTAATACTATATCTAATAATAAATATATTAATAGCTTAATAATATATTTTAATAACTAATAATTACTTATATTAATAAAAAAACTTTTAAAATATAAAAATTATTTTAAAATAAAATTAGTTAAAAAAATTTAGTAATTAATAAAAAATTAAAATATTATTATAAATAGTAAACAACTTAATAATATAATTTAGAAAAAGTAAAAACTTTTTAAAAAAATCTATTATACAATTTCTTTAAATATAAATAAATGAAAATTAATTTAGTAATAACTTTAATACTTTTTATAAGTAAAGTATAAAAAACTTTTATAATTTAGATAGTTATTTTATATTGTATTTTCTTTAAAATATTAAGCAAATAGTAAAAAAAATAAAATATTATAAATTTAATAAAATTTTCAAATATTTTTATATATTTTCAAAATAAAATTTAAGTATTTTTAAA
>JAJOHK020001220.1:0-14957 GCA_022457215.2 Leucocoprinus gongylophorus | reverse complement strand
TGAGTAGTACAATACAAGGAGCAAGTAAGGGAACAGAAAAAGGAAGAAGTAAAACTAATAAAGGTAGAAGAAGTTAAAGAGTGGAAAGTAGAGAAAATATTAAATAAAAGAAAAGTAAGGGGGTCATAAAGTATTTGGTGCAATGGAAGAGGTTTATGGCAAAATATAATAGCTGGGAGAAGGAAGAGGATTTGAAAAATACAAAAGAAGTAGTAGTAAAATTTGAGAAAAGAATGAATGTAGAAGTCAGAAGATTGAAAAGATTGAAAATGGCAGAAGAAAAGGACTTTAGGAGAAGAGAGTTACTGAAGAAGTATACGGTAAAAATGTTATATGTATAGAATGATGGAAAGTTTGAAAATAAGTATCTAAAGAGATTAGAGAGAAATTGGGAAAAATGGAAGAGGAAAAACACAATAATATGGAGAGGTAAAACAAGTTCCTCTGGAAGTAAAAACCTTGAAGAAGGATAATATCAGACTTATGAAGTTTGGACCCAAGTTTCTTTTGATTTTGATTTTATTTTATTTTATTTTTCTTTATTTTCTATTTTGGGAACTGGTGTTAGGGTTTAGTATGATGATCACACTATTATATATCAGTCACATTGAATAACATGGTCATATAATCACAGGGTCACATAGAACATGGTGGAAGATTTGAGAAACAATGATGTTATACAACATGCACAATATATGTTAACCTTATGGCTAACACATAGTCTTTAGAATAGGCTAGATTGTAATAGTGCACAGACTACCACTAGTTAGTATATATAGGTAGATACCTTGTACCAAGAACTCTATTGAGTTCTCTTGTGTTAACCCTAATACAAGGTTCCTTTCTTTGATTAGCCCTAAGATCATTGAATTGTAATATATTACTAGTTTCATTCTTATTTATCTCCATCTAGATAAGATCAGTAGCCATCAACAAATGAGAATAGCTTTCTTACCTTCAAATCATGTAACTAAGTTACTTTTAGAATATCATCACTTACTTAATGTTATGGAACATTGAACACTAACAATTTTTTATTTTATTTTCTTTTATTTTTCCTGATTTTACTTTTCTTTTTCTTTATTTTATTTTCCTGGAAAGATGATGAAGCAGGTATGTGACAAGGAAGTTACATGACAGGTCACATGATGTGACGTCATAGGCCTAGAAGGTGGTAGAAGGATCTAGAAGATGATGTCAGGGCACCTGGAAAATACATGGTGGCCTTGAGTAAGAAGTGAGGTGGACATGAGGATGAAGCATGGACTATAGGGCAGGCTTAGATAGTGGTAGCATGGACCAGGACATATTTGTATAAATAGGACACTAATTAAGCAGAGACTCCTTGTCGAGTTCTCTTGTGAATTCCCTACTAGATATCCACTTTAAGAGATTTACTCCTTGTATGATCATTTGTCCTTGCGATAAGTGGTTGTCACAACACTTAAGTTAATACTATATTGTTTTTCTCTAAAGCAATCAACTTTTAAGCAAAGACTTAAAGTTAAAAGTTCTATTATAGACATCAATAACTATCTTGATGGAATTCCTCCTTCATTTAATTCTCTGTATAAAGAATTTTCTTCTGATCTCTAATTAGTAGATATCTCTGATCACTTTTCCTTCAATATTGTAGACTGAAAAAACAATGATGCCAAGTTTGCTTATCTCTGCAAACTTGATAAAGTTGTTATAGACTAAAGCTTAAAGTGTTAAGCAATAGAACAACTCTTGTATTGAGTAACACAAGAGAACTCGATAGAGTTCCTAGTACAAAGTAGTCTACCTTATATACTACTACTTATGGTCCATGCTAACTACTGTGCACCCTATCCTAATGACCATGTGTATGTCATGAGGCCAACATGTGTTGTCCATGCTATATAACGTCACTTGTTCTAGAACCTTCTACTTCCTTCTCCCAAGTTTCGTGATCTGTCTTGTGACTATGCCATCAAGTTGTGACTGATGTGACAGTGTGACTGATCAACCCTAACCCTAGTTGTTCTAAAAATAGAAAATAGAAAAAATAAATTAAAAGAAAAATAAAAATGAAAAGTAAAGTAAAATAAGTCAAATCCACTTTCTTCAATCTTGACAAAAGTCTTCCAAGACTCCTCACAGGATACCAAGATTATTGTTGTTATATCTGATACAAGTATCAAAAACAATATCACTACATCTATAGCCTATATTCATCCAAAACCAAATATCATTGCAAAAACTATTTACCAAGCTATCAATGTTATATTAACTGAGGCAAAATTGTTTGCAATTAGATACAGAATTAATCAAGCAGTCCAAGTTACTGATACATCATATATCATAGTCATTACTAATGCTACCTATTCAGTGAGATACATATTTGATTTATTATCTCATCCATATCAACTTCAGTCTATCACCATAGCTCAAGATCTCAGAATATTTTTTGAGAAGAATAATAACTCCATTGAATTCTGGAACTGTCCTAGTAACACTAAATAGATTCATCATTTAGTTGTTGACAAAGAAACAAAAACATATAATCTCAAACTGATCTTCCTATGTAAATTGTCATGGAACTTCAGTATGAAAGAGGAATGTGATTCAATTATTTGAAACTGGCAAATAACTTTCTAAGCATTAGACTTCAAGGGAAATCATTTTCTAGATTTACTTGGCAATGATTTTCTTTCTATTAAGCTTACTATGTACCTATAGGTGAGTATCATTTGAAATTTTTCCTAAGAGAGAATTTCAGCTATCTATATAGTCTGAATCCAATTGAGTCAAGACAACATATTCTTCATGAATGCAGAAGGTATAACAAGTATTGGAATCCCAATAGGGAGTCTTTTAGCCATTTTATTGCTTTTCTTGAGTTTAATCCTGGGACCTTTTTCATCCTTTTTCATCTCTCTTTTTCCTTTCTCTTACTATCTAAAATCTATGTTGTAGATATCATAGTCTACTACTATGCCCTATGTAATAAATTGTTGATTTTTCTTTTAAAAAAAGAAAAAAAAGCTACATATGATAGTTACAAAGCATGATATAATGTCACAAGTAAGTCACAGTCACAGTCACACAGTCGTATGATAGATAAAACATTGTAGAAATTACTAGAAGAACTTAGTTACAGATTAGGGTTAAGGAATATAAACCAACACCAAGTAGCATATAAAATAGACTATGTTGTAGTAAAAATTCTATCAAGTTCTCTTATCTAAACCCCATACAAGATTTCTTTTTTGTTCTAGCTCTTGAGTCTAATAATATAATATTCTCATACTAATTTTGTAAGTAGTATAAGTCACTTACCTTATTCCAATAATATTGGAATACATTAAGTATTTTCCAACATAGGAGAGCTTTGTAATAGATGATATTAAATCTCTCATACAGAGTGGAAGAAAGAGTTAGGATTATTTGTCATTACAAGGCTGTCTAATACATATAGTCTTTGAGATTGTAATAAGCATGCACACATACCATAATGATATATCTGTTGGTATAGCAACACTAGTCTAGGATAAAATAAGCATGCAATGTAGATACAACATATAATACATCTTTTTTTTTTATTTCAACAATTTATTACATGGGGCATATAGGCAGACTGTGGTAGCTACTTTGTAACTACATACATAACAACTGAAACTACATGTAAAAGAAAAAGAAAAGAAAAGGAAAAAGGAAAAAGAAGAGTGAAGAAAAAACCCAAAAAACAAGTCTCTAACAAAGTGATCTACATCTAGCTAACTAAGTGGTGCAAGGCAAAAGGCAAACACACTCGGATTAAGATCCAAAACAGAATGAAATGGGCTATCAAATCTCTTCTTGGATTCCAATATTCATTGAATCTACCACACTTATGAAGGATGTGATATCTTGTCTCTATAGAATAGAGACCACATAGACAACTAAAATCCTCTCTAGAGAAGAAACATAGATGATATTCACTGATAGGAGCATGGTTAGTGATTGCTCTTGTGGCCCTTGCACATAATATATTTGAATGGCAAACATATTAAAGCCATGTTCTGCCTTTGCTGTACAAAGGTTCTAAAATTTTGTTGTTACTATCAACTAGTTCTAAGAAATTATTTCCCTTCAAATCAGATGCTTGGAAAGTTATTTTCCAGTTACTGATGATGTCATCACATTCAGATTTCTTGCTAAAGTCCCAAGAGTTTTTGGCTGGGAGAAACAGTGTGAGATTGAATGATTTGTTTTCAATGTCAACATATTTGTGAAGGTTCCACTTGCTTTTACTTGGGCATTCACAGAATTCAACTATGTTCTCATGATGACAGTTAAAGAAATCTCTAAGGTCATTGAGAATGAGAGCCGCTTGTTTTTGGAGTGGGTAAGATGATGGATTAAATATCTTTTTTGCTGTATGGATTGAGTTGGTGACAACAATGATTTTAAAAATGTCTTGAAGATGTGATGCTTGGTTAATACTACATCTAATGGTGAAAAATTCAGCTTCAGTGCTCGTGATGTTAATAGTATGATGAAGCATTTTGACTATTGGTTTGTTGTGAACATATATGTGCGCAATGGAGGAAGTAATGTTATTTTTAACACTGGCATCTATAACCATGAGTGCAGTCAATAGAGTATTTGATGATTCAATAGCTATATTGTCAAGTTGTTGGATCTAAGACTTGAAAAGGCAGTCAGAGCTTTTACTAAATAGATGAAAAGAAAAACAATTAAAAAACAGTCAATTATTCTATCGCCTGGTTTAAATTCCAGGTTAAGAGGATCAAAAGAAGGAAAAACTTCATTGAACCAATTATCCATGTTGACTAAATGGCCTTTGATGAGACCACGTTGGTGTCTAGTTAACAAACTAAGCAAGAGAAGATAGGGGTGCATGGTTGAGTTAGAATTGTTTACCATAAGGAATCAAAGGATATAATTGTCTGAAAGAGCATGTACTCCAAGTTCAGACCTTCCACTAAGTTTCTGTAAGTGTAATTGAATGGGGATAAGGCCAGTAATAGCCTCAACACTAAGTGAAGGAGCTGTTTTGAATGCTCCAGTTATCCATAAGACAACACATCTTTGAAGCTTTCTTAAAATCTTTAACAGATAGAAAAGAGAAGCTTTGGTGTAGAACCACATTTGAAAGCCATACAATGCTATTGGTAGGGCACAACTTCTATACAGGATGTCACAAACTTCATTCAGCTTATATCTCCACAACCAGTGGACTGATTTTCACAAACTAAGTTGTGCTGGAAAGCTCCAAATGAGGGCTATCTGCACATATGTGGGATGTACAAAAGCAACAACAAATAACTGAGATATCAGGACATCAGTAGCTGTAAAAGCTTCATCTGCTAATATCTCATGAACGGCTGAACAGATTCACATAATTGAACTTGCATTGGGAAGTGCTCATTAATCAGTTTCCAACAATATATGATACATCTCAAAGCAATAAGTATTGGTAGAAATACAAGCATATCAATGTAGTGACATAATTAGTTACCTTCTAAAATTAGCCTGACAGCTGCTATAACAGATGACAGCTCCCATTAGATACAAGTTTTGATTATGTGATGGCAACAGCTTGCGCACAGACCATCACTCTTTTGTATATATACCTCTATGTCTAAGGGCTAGCTAGACTTCAGACTTAACAACATCAATTATTCCTGTTGATACTTTTCATCATCTGTTAATCATCATATCCTTATACTGAACTCATGAAACACTATTCAGCCCCAGTATCACAACCAGTGAGTATCTTATTTGTGATACAGAAGATATTTATGATGTAGTAATAGTCCTCTCGTTAAGTTGCCTAACATCTTCATACACTTTACTGTTGATATAGCTTTATTCACATAGAAGTCTATATGTTGATAGAAAAGGGATTTTTGCTACGATCAATGCTTCCAGAATGCAGCATAGAGAAGAACAAAAGGTATGACAACACAATTGGCTGTGCCATAGTAGTCTCAGTCAGTGCCTCATATAGTAGGTGCTACAACCTTGCTTTATCCTGACAATCTCTTCATTGCATATGCCTCATGTACTGTATATGGTTTCCTCATTTTACTCTTTTTTACTTAGTATATATAGTGTAGATACTCTCCTGTATTCTTATGCTTTACTACTTGAATCCTATCTCTTAATCTCTTCTTAAGTTCTTGCCTAAGTGCAACCTGAGCTCCAGCTTAATGTTGTAATATTTGGTAAAGCATTAACGAGCTCATCTTGCAAGAGAGGTGCATATGAACGATACTAGACAGAGTTAACTGTTGGGAATGAAACACATGTAGTATAAACTATGAAGAGGAACCAAGATGAGTTCCAGAAGGACAAACGATATTGAGGCATTGTCAGAATGACTAGAATCCTTGCAGATCATAGAGGAAGCCTCAAGTGAATACAAATGAACAAACACAGAAATGTCAACAGCACTAGCACCAGCAGCTGTAGAAATCAGCAAGAATGTATAGGCAGGAATACCAAAGAACATGGTACTGGACCCAGAGTAGTTCAACGGTGACTAAACAAAATTTGAAGACTGGTAGAGAGGGATAAGATTATTCCTCAAAAGTAACAGAGTTATGGAGACCGACAATAGGATCACAGCAGTCCTAGCTCATCTCAGAGGAGGTGTAGCAGGCATTTATACACAGAGAAAGCTTGATGAGCTAGACATAGAAATAGGAACTCAAGAATGGGAAGAGTTTGTCTGAGAAATCAAGACCATGTTCAGTGACAAGACGAAGGTAGCAGATGCCAAATGGAAAATAGAGACTTTCAAGCAAGAAAAGAAGAACACAGCAGACTTCATGATTGAGTTTGATGCGTTAGCTATGAAGGTTGATACAGATGAGCTACATGCCATCTTTCTGTTAAAGAAGAATGCATTACAGGATATTATCAAGACAATATTGGAATATCCACCAATAGCCATGCCAGAGTCACTCAAAGAGTGGAAGGTGGTAATAACATCAGTTGAACAAGGATATGAATCTACAGAAGAATGCCATGACTACAAGATAAGCACCGGAACAACATACAGTGGACAAGGACAACTAATGGACACTGGAAGGTCCAACAAGAATTTCAAAGACGGGAAGCCTAAGTGCTTCAATTGCAACAAATATGGACACATGGTAAAGGAATGCCGATTGAAGAAAAAAGAATGAGAGACCAGGATGTGCTTTAAATGTGACAAGGAAGAACATATCATCAGAGATTGCAAAGAAAAGCAAATGATGAGGAAGAGAAAGATCCAGAAAGGATCAGACAATGAAGACAAGAAAAAAGAGGAGGGTTTTAGCAAAGATCTCAAGTAGGCATGGTACAAGAGATCTCCTATGTAAATTCCCAGAATAAATACATTATTCCAAATTGCTGAAGCAGCAAGGGCAAACAGGAATTGAACATGCAAGCAGATGTGAAGACAAAGAACAGCAAGAAATTAAAGGTCAAGGCACTAGTGGATTCTGGGTGTACACACATAGGAATTGACAAACAACTGGTTAAAGACAAAAGAATTCAAACAAAGCCAATAAACTTCTCATTTGAAGTTTTTAATGCAGATGGAACAAAGAATAGAGAGGTGACTAGGGTAGCATCTCTGTAAATTGAAATCAACAGCCACAAGAAACAGCTAGAAGCAGCTGTAATGGACTTAGATGAAATAGACATGTTTTTGGGTTATGACTGGCTAGTCAAACACAACCTAGAAGTTAATTGGAAAAATAGTACAATCAGGTTTACAAGATGTCTAGGACAATGCACAATGAAACACAAGAATATTAGATTCAAAATGAGGAGTACAAAGACCACAGATAATACAGAACAGAACAACAGCGAAATTGACAAAGAACCGGATAGGACAAACTCAGAAGACCTACTAGATTACATTTGACCTTTCACACATCTATTCAACAAAAAGAAATTCAAAAAGTTACCAGAAATACATGAATGGGACCACAAAATAAATCTAACAGAAGAAGCACCAAAGAAGTTAAATGTCAAAGCATATGCAATGACATTAAAAGAAGAAGAGGCTTTAAACTAATGGTTGGACAAACAACTCAAAGCAGGATTAATTGTAGAATCAAAGTCAAGATATGCGGCACCCTGCTTTTATATTCCAAAGAAAGACAGGTTATTACAGCTGGTTCAGGACTACAGGAAACTCAATCAGGTCACAATAAAGGACAAGATGCCATTGCCTCTGATCAGAGAGATAATTGACAAACTCAAAGAAGCAAGATATTTTAACAAATTGGACCTAATATGGGGATATAATAATGTACAAATCAAGGAAGGGGACAAATGGAAAGCCACATTCTTGACCAACAAAGGACTATTTGAACCTCAAGTCATGTACTTCAGATTATGCAACTCACTAGGGATATTTCAAAGGATGATGAACAGTATTTTCCAGGAATTACTTTACGAAGGCATATTGGCAAATTACATAGACAATTTCATGATACCAGCAAGGACAATGGAAGAACTGGAAGAAAGGACAATCAGGTTCCTGAAGATAGCAGAAAAACATAATCTGTGTTTCAAATGATTAAAATGCGACTTCAATATGGAAGAAATTTCTATCCTAGGAGTAATAGTGGGAAAGAGACAAGTCAAGATGGAACAAGAGAAGATAAGGGTGGTGAAAGAATGGAAAACACTAACAAGAGTCAAAGATGTTGAGAGTCTTCTTGGATTCACCAATTTCTACTGACGATTCATTCATAACTTCAGTCACACAGCAAAGCCATTGAACAAGTTAAAGGACAAGAAGGAATGGAAATAGGAGGAGGAACATCAAAAGGCATTTGAAGAACTCAAGGAAAAGATAATGAGTCAACTGGTCTTTTCTTTACCAAGAAGAGAGGAAAAACTTAGGATGGAAATGGACACATCAGGACATGCTATAAAGGGAGTACTATCCCAAGAACAAGATGGAAAATAGAAACTGATAGCATTTTTATCAAGGACAATGCAACCAGCAGAAAAAAACTATAAGATCTACGACAAGGAGCTATTAGCAATAGTAAAGACTCTATCCAAGTGAAGACAATACCTGTTGGACATAATAGAACCTTTTAAAATCTGGACAGACTATGAAAACTTGAAATACTTCCAAGAACCTCACAAGTTAAATGGACGACAAGCTCGGTGGTATTTAAAGTTACAGGACTACAATTTTACACTGAAACATATACCGGGAAATATGAATACAAAGGCAGACATTCTTTCAAGGAAAGAACAAGTGAATACCAAAGAGGACAACAAGGATGTTCAACTCTTCAAGGAAGAATTATAGCAACAAAGGACAATAGCAGAGATTACAATGATAAAAAGAAAGATGACAGTAGAAGAAAGCAATATACTCAAGGAGATTAGGAAAAACACCACAAGAGAAAAGGAAGTAATTCAAGCATTGAAGAAAGAAGATGGTCTAACTTGGAAAGTCGACAGAGTGGTTTATGTGGAAGGAAGGATATATGTTCCGAATAACAAGAAGATATGAGAAGAAATTCTAAAAGAAAACCATGACTTAGTGGATGTAGGATATCCAGAACAATACAGGATACTAGAACTTCTCAAAAGGACTTACTGGTGGCTAAGACTAAAAGAGGACATCAAGAGATACATACAGGGATATTTCAAATGTTAATGGAATAAAGTTCAACACTAAAAGAAAGCAGGAGAATTACACCCATTGGAAATACCTAAGGACCATGGCAAGAGATCAGCATAAATATCATTAGGCCTTTACCAAAGTCAAATGAAATAGACGCTATTGTTACGACCTTAAGCTAGAGCTTAGGTTACACTAAGGCAAAGACTTAAGAGAAGTTAAGGGGATATGATTCAAGTGGTAAAGTGTAAGGGTACAAAATAGTATCTACACTATATATACTAATTGGTATTGAAGCAATGTGCAGTCCATGAGTCAAATAACATGAGGATACAGTAAGGATAAGGCAAGGTTATAGCACCTACTACATGAAATGCTGACTGAGATTACTTTGCAGCACAGCCAATCATATTGTCATACCCTTTGCTCTTCTCCATGTTGTCTCCAGAAGGCATCGATTGTAATAGCTATAGTGGTCATCGTCAACTGATTTATGAAAATGATTCATTTGAGAGCAAAAACAATGAATATATCATTGGAAGAAATAGCAAAGATCTATAGGGATGACATCTGGAAGCTACATGGAGTACCTAGGAAGATTCTAAGTGACAGAGGACCACAATTTGCATCAAAATTCATAGAAGAGTTCACGAAAGCACTAGGGACAAAGAGACAACTGTTAATAACATACTATTCTCAAACAGATGGTCAAACAAAAAGAATCAACCAGCAGATAGGAATATTCCTATGACACTATGTGAATTATCAACTGGACAACTGGACAGATTGGCTGGCTGCTGCAGAATTCTAGTACAATGACAAAAAACATGTAGCAATGAGAAAAACTCCATTTGAATTAAACTTTGGAAGGGATTTTTAGAAAGGAGACCTTATGGTTCAAACGGAGACTCCACGAGTAGAGGAATTCCTTATCATATTACAAAAGAGTTGGGAACAGGTGACTAAGGCTATGGAAGAAGCACAAAAAATGATGAAAAGACAATTTGACAAGAGAAGGAGGAATCCTTAAGGATTGAAGGTCGGCAACAATGTATGGCTGGAAAACAAGAACATTCATTCAAATCAACCCTCAAAGAAGCTAGATAATAGAAGATACAGACCTTTTAGAATTTCAAAGGATATTGGCTTGGAAGCATTTCAACTGGAGCTGGAAGCTTCCAGAAGGATGGATGATTCATAATGTCTTCAATGAGAACTTACTGACACGATATGTGGAGCTGAAGTTCAAAAGACAACATAAGGAACCAGCACCTCCACCAACAATTATTAATGAAGAAGAGGAATATGAGGTAGAAGAAGTTAGGGAGCATAAGAAATATGGAAGAGGAACATAATACCTGATGTATTGGAAGGGTTATGGAGATGAACATAACCAATAGATAGCTGAAACAGGGTTGCCTCATGCAAGGGAGGTGATAGAAGACTACTGGACAAGGTGTTCAAGTTGAAATCTATAAAGAAGGAGATAAAATCTCATATCAACAGCAAAGCAGTCACTGAACTACTACAGCAAGCCTACAATGAACATGTCTTCTCAACTTTCCAACAACAACAACTACACAATGGCTCCTGCTTCCCCCAATCCTTACATCTCAAGAAAATTAAACAACATGGATCAAGCACAGGTAATGAAGAAAGAGAGAGAAGAATGGTCAAGATTATACCACAAGACGTTGAAGGGAATAGAGGCAATAATCAATGTCCAGAGGATAGTGAAAGATATGAAGAAAATAGTGGAAGAAACAAATATGACAATTACAGAGATAGAGGGAACAATTCTGATGGCTAGTATTAACAATTGGACAGTCAATACTATGAATATCACACAAATATCTGAAGATCTTTGATATTTGGTTCAAAGCAACATGGACAAACGAGCATTCAAAATTCAAAGGATGCTAGCCGACAAATTGGATCATTACAAAAGAAAAGGCAACAGATACATGAATGACAACATTCAAGAAATCCAAGAGCTTTATGTGGATGAAGAAATTAAGAAGGAAAAAGAAAAGGTGGAGGACAATGAAGTAATACTAATAAAACCATATGAAGTCTCTACGACAATATCCTCATCTTCACAGACAAGTTTTATAACAGATGAAGTCAAGAATCTCTTCAAGTACATGAAGTTTATGTGAAGTCCAACACAAACAAGACTATTCAAACCACCACCACACTACCAATCCCTCAAATCCAGAGGTGAACAAGATCCTTTATTCTAGAAAAAAGTTGTAATGGCATTCATAAACCAGAAATATAATACCAATATAGCAAGGAATGGATGTCAAATCCAAATGTTTTAAGGAGGTCCACTATATGAACCCTACTTCATAGCAATCAATAACTGGGATCAAATAATCATTGGCCCTAGCAAAAAGATAGTGACTACACATGTGGTAGGGGAGCTGGAAGTCTTGATCTGATTCATAGGGACATAAACACTGAAATGGGGGTATTGTTATGATCAATGCCTCCAGAATGCAGCATGGAAAAGAGTAAAGGGTATAACGACACGATTGGCTGCGCCGTAGTAGTCTCAGTCAGCACCTCATGTAGTAGGTGCTACAACCTTGCTTTATCCTAACAATCTCTTCATTGCATATGTCTCATGTACTGTATATGGTTTCCTCATTTTACTCTTTTTTACTTAGTATATATAGTGTAGACACTCTCTTGTATTCTTATGCTTTACCACTTGAATCCTATACCTTAATCTCTTCTCAAGTCTTTGCCTAAGTGCAATCTGAGCTCTAGCTTAAGGTCGTAACAGTTTTCTGTCAAAGATAAAACCCAAATACCTCTATGTTTCCTTTGGATGCAAAATTAGACCGCCTATAGTAGATAAGTCAAGGGGAAAAGTGTTAAGGACCCTATGCAACCTAGAGAAGTGAAAGATTTCAGTCTTTGAATGTTTGAATAAAAGCCCAAATTTAGAAAGAAGGTTGAAAGCTACATTGTAACTGCTAAAAAGACAAGCATTAGAAATCTGAAAAGATTTGCTTTGTGTTAAGAGAAAACTGTTATTAACAAAAGATAAAATGGAGATTTTTTAGACATTTTTCCAGAATATGAAGAAATAAAGAAAGATATGAAGCAGAAAGAATAGGAGGGAGGGCTGATCCTTGCCCTACTCCTATGTTAACATTAAATTGAGAAGAAGAAAAATTGTTCCAAAAATACTTGGTTTTTCTATCGACAAGATAGTTTAAGAAGAATTTGACTACTCTCAAATCAAAGCCTGCTTTGCCAAGAATGAGAGCTAGAAGACAATGATTAAGTGATAGGAAAAATTGTGCAATGTCAAAAGCTAAAAAGCTGGTTGACATGTTTTTGATATATCCCATACAAATGAAGTGGGTAAGAGCGATACCTGTGTCAGTAGTAGACTTGAATTTTAGTCCACCTAGTTGGCTTTGGTAAATAAAATCATTGGATATGACATGGAATTGAAGTCTGTCTCCAATTACTTTCTCAATTAGTTTTCCCAGTGTGTTGAGAAGCACAATTGGCCTGAAGGACTTGGGAGAATCATATGCTGCCTTGTTAAGTTTTGAAATAAAAATTGTTATCAAGTTTTTGAAATGATTGGGCCAATATCCTATCTCGATACAAGTATTAGCAATAGCAATGATGTTTCCTAGATACGTCTTATCTTTGACAATGTATTTGAGGTATTCCCACAACAATTTATCTGGACTAGGAGCTGATGAGTTATTATACTTGACAATGGCACTTGTGAATTCTTCCTCTAAAAATGGTGACCATGACAAAAAGTGATATAGGTTTAATTCATTCAACACATTCTCATCCACTTGACAAAATTGAGCAGTATTGAATGAAGAATGAAGAGCTTGCCAAAGATCCTTCAATTCTAAACATAGACAACCATTATACTTGATCATTTCTATGGCTGGGAGATTGCACTTGTTAACCCAGCTCATGAGTTCCCAAGGTCCATGCTTCTTATTGGTAATTTCTTGAATTTTTTGATCAAAGAAAGCCCTTTTTGTATTTTTGACTGTTTTTTGGAAAGTCTTCCAGTCTTCAATATTCTTCAAAGATCTATATTTTGCCAGATCTTTGTTGCAATTGTCATTTCACCAACTTTTTGAATGCTTCATTATGTTGACAATTTTTGAATTCTTCATCCATGCAGATTCCACAATGTCAGCAAAGTTAGTAATGACTTTTTCCAACTGGTGATTCTCCAAAATGTTCAACATGTCCAATTTTGCAAAGGATACAATGACTTCCTTATTGTCAAGACCAAAGAAAGTGGACTTGATTTATTTATTTTTCCTTTCATTTTTTATTTTTCTTTTTGATTTTCTATTTTTAGAATAACTAGGGTTAGGGTTGATCTGTCACACTGTCACATCAGTCACAATCTGATAGTGTAATCACAAGGCAGATCATGAGATGTAGGAAAACTTAGTAGAAGGATCTAGAACAAGTGACATTATACAACATGGATAACACATGTTGGCCTCATGTTCTACACATGGTCGATTAGGGTAGGGTGCACAGTAGTAAGCATGGACCATTGATAGTAGTATATAAGGTAGACTACTTTGTAAAGGGATCTCTATCGAGTTCTCTTGTGTTACTCAATACAAGAGTTGTTCTAATATTCCACTCTAAGGATTTTAGTTCATAACACTTATGAACAAATCTTCCTCATCACTATTTTTTACAATAGTTCTTTTTCAAAGGTCGATATTTATTTCAGTGATGGAAATGGTGATTGATAATGGTGCATGATCAGAGGTGAGACACCAATTAGGATGGATTGAGTGATTGTTCAATTCAGTAGAGTCGCATTGTAGGAACATCAAGTCAATTACCGAGTTTGAGTCATTGTTGTTGTTGGAATACCTAGTAGGAACTTGATTAATAGGAACCAAGAGGTTAAGGTTAAAAGAGTCTGCAATGATAATAAGGTCATCACTAATAGACAAATGATGAAGGAACAAAGGGTCCCATAAACTGTCATGAATGTTAAAATCTCTGGTCATAACTAATAGATTGCAAATGTTAATTTCTGTATCCTTGAGATACTTTATCGCAGAGTGAGAAGAATTAGAATATACATTCATGATCCAGAAAAGTTTGCTATTGATGAAAAAAGAAGCTAGAAGAATATCTCTGTGATCAATAATGTCTTTACGAAAAGAAAAATGAAATGATGCAAGTCTGATGTTGATGAAGATGGCGACTCTAGGATACTCCTTTGTTGTATCAGGTTCCCTGGCAAATGTGAGCCAGTTGGAATAATTAACAATGCCCACCAACAGAACACCTTTACTATCTGCTGAGT
>JAJOHK020001219.1:0-14957 GCA_022457215.2 Leucocoprinus gongylophorus | reverse complement strand
AATTAGTTTGCTATAATTATTTCTAGCCAAGCCTTTATGCTGATGTACAATAGTTTTATAGGTTCTGTATTACTTGTATGTAATCTAAATCCTAGGATTATAAGTCTTATAGATCTCTTAAGCAGCTTTCTATCTCTAAATGGCTATAAAACTCTATTTCTATGGATTTTATTGAGAAACTCCTGTTATTCTCTAAGTTTGATATTTTGGGGTTTAGTAAATTGATGAGGGTAGGTTTTCATGAACTAATAACATCTGTTCATTGTAAGCTTACTGACCTAGATAAAAGAGTAAAGTTAAAATTTTTTTAAATATATTAAAGATAAGAAACTAGATTTAAGATAATTAAGACAGTGAGATGAGATTGAGACAAGCTACTGAGTAAAGCATAATTTTTTTCTCTCCTTCTTAAATATATAGTCTATAGGTAATAAAAAAAATTATATAGTTTTTAAAATTTTCCAATACAAAATGGAAACTTATAGAAATGAAATGAAATGAAATATGAATGAAATAGAGAAGCTTGGTGCATGAACACATGGTTATTTAAATCTAATTGGTTTACAAAGCACAAAAAGAGTAGATAAAATATTGATCTGATAATCTATTATAAGGTAGTGATCTAAAGTTTCAAATATGAGTAGTGAAAGTAATTGAAAATATAGAGATAGAAGCTCATTAGCAGAGCCCTGAGCATTGTGAGAGTCTGATCTCTACAACACTATCCTTCTCATCATTAACTAGCTCATCAAGCAGGCAATTTTCATATCTGCACACAATACTATTATATCTGTAGATCTAGTATGTCTGTTTATACTCTATGTATTCTCTAAACATAGTATTCCATCTTATGTTATCTCTAACAGAGACTCAGAGTTTGTCTCAAACTTTTTCTGTTCTTTAGGTACTGCTCTAGATATGTAGCTTTACTTTACTTTAAGTTACTATTCTAAAGGTGATGGATAAACCAAGAGTACAAACCAGATACTTAGTAATATCTCTATGTATATTGTAACTATCAGCAAGATAACTAGTCCAAATTCTTGTCTCTTGCAGAGTTCTCTTACAATAATACTCTTAGTACTACTACCAGTATCTCTCTATTCTTTGCTAATAAGAGTTATCATCTAAATATTTTTGTTTATCCGAAAAACAATATTGTTTCCTTCTAAGCCCACAACTTTACTGTAGATCTCAATGAATTACAAAGTATACTCAAGGCTGAAATTACTATAGCCTAACAACATTATTAGAAGTCTACTGATTGTCAAGTATAGTTCACACTAGGAGGCAAAAGTCTGTGGGGTTGGCTCAGTGATGCAAACTTGTAGAACAATTTTGGCTTCAGCTTATATGCTGCACTGTCTGTTTGCTACATAGTTACAACTTTAGAGGAGTAAATAAAGTCTGAGATTGTTATGAAGCACATGACTGTGATCATATGACATGCCACATAATATGAGGTCATTGGCCTAGACTTTGGGAAAAGGAACCAGAAGGATAATATCAGAGCACATGTATATGATATAGTGTCCTGATGGAAGACATGAGGATGAGGCATGGTAAAAGCATGGACAATACATGGATATTAGGATAGTGTTATTTATTGCTAGCACAGATCATGGGACTTTTGTATAAATAGTATAGGAATATAGCAGACTTCTTGTTGAGTTCTCTTGTGATCTCCTATAATGATATCCTATTAAGAGATTTACTTCTTGTACTACTATTAATCTTTGTAATTAGTAATTGCCACCAAAAGGCAGTAGTCTTTTCTCTTGCCAAAACATAACTCCAACCAAGGATATGAACATGGTCATCAACTTAGTCAATGATCTTTTCAAGGATAATTGTGACAATTATGATGAGGTAAAAGGTTATTCCTTAGTATCCAGCATGCACCATTCCAAAACTTTGTCTTTGTTCTTAAGCAATTGTGATGAAAATTATGCCACTAGAGCCCAAAGAGAAAGTGACAGAATGATTGAGAATAACCCCATTGCTCCAACTAACAGCCCACAGCTAGAATATGCATTTTCCAAGAGCTAGGACAACCAAGTCAGCAAGGTAGCTAACCTCACTTCAAATTTAAGATAACAACATGTAGTAAATGTTAGTTCTGCCCTCAACAACAAACCTTCTGATGACAACAATATGTTCAATATATAGTTGAATTATAACATCAACCAGGCTCTAGACCCCGAATCCTGGAATAGTAACTTCTAGGCCATCTCACTCCATGAATTGATGGAACACTTGGTATCAGATAACAAGAATATCAAGGATTCACTTATCAGAATGTGCAAATATATCCTGGGCAAATCTATTGAAGGTGATAAGGCTAATAGTGTCAAAGACCTCAAAAGTGTTGGCAAGGTGGCATAGGGTTTATCTTGTTCCTATATGAAGTGCATTGTGACAGTCTGGTTGTGGATGATACTAATATGTTATTCAGAAATAAAGTGAAATCCAAGTTTAGTCCTTAGATTGTCAAGAAACTGTCCAATAACAAAGATAAAACTTCAGTTAAACCATCTTATATTTCTTCTCTTCCTCCTCTTATCCCAGCTAAGTTCCCAAAGAAGGTAAATCAAATATCCAAGTTTTTCATGAAGAACCCTACCTCCACACAAGTCTTATTTAACTCTAACATATCAAACATAGCTAGAGATACTTTAAAAATTAAGAAAGCATTCCTGAGTTTTCAGAACAAGAAAATCAAACAGGTTCAAAAGATTATCAGCAGTGATAGCAAACCCAAACCACATATCAACATGACTACTAAAAGACCTTTTCACAAACAAGTCATAGTTCCTATAAGTATTAAAAATGCAAAGAAACTCATCAAGAATTCCAGCACATACATAATCAATATTAACAGATCTCTCAAGAGCATCAAGTCAAACATTATGGCTGACTTCATTTGTATTGATAACAAAGGTATTGTTATCTTTACTAACAATATTGCTAGTCCTTCAGACCTCTAAGAGATCGAAAGATGTATTAAAAGCTCTCTGTACACTGATACAGATTAAATTGATTCTCCTAGGCTACCTTAGTCAAAATCATACCTCAAGATTGTTAGCATTCCATATCTATCTAAACAATCTAACACTTGGTTATCCTCTGAAGAAGTGGAAAGGATTTTGAAGAGTAACCACATCTTCAATAATATTGTCTTGGCCTCTAAACCAAGAGTTATCAAGATATCTTCCAAGTTAGACATGTCCATCATCTGGATCAATATATGGGACATGCAAAGTAGCACCAAAGCCAAGAGTCTCATCAATAGGAGATTGTCAGGCATGGTTCACACTGGAGATGGAAGTTTGCAAGATGAACTCAGAGATGTGCAGACTTATAGAATGACCTTGGCTTTAACTTATATACTATGCTATCTGTCTGCCACATGGTTGCAATTTCAGATGATAAGGAGAAGTCTAAGATAGAAGTAAGTGCTGATTTGGTGTGTTGCCATTGAACACTGGAGATTGAGTTCAATAAGAAGTTATCTTTGTTGATTATCAGACTAGTGAATTATAGTGTAACTACTAGTCTTATATATGAGCTTCTACTATAGGAGATGCTTGGGGTTTCAGTATTGAAACACTGACAAGAGTAACTCTGTTATGGAAGACTGAGTTAAATAGAAGTATCTCTGCCATGGAAGACGGAATACCCAGATAGTTGCAGCACCACCTTAAGGTATGTTGCAAGAAAGATAGCTACTATAGAAGGTGTGTTTTAATTGTTGGTAAGGAATGTACTATAGAGATGTGTTTTCCAGATGAATAGACTTGGCATATGACAGAGATTCAACATTAGCAGCTTCATCGCTACAATTCATGGCACAAACATGAACCTCAGAGTGTTGTAGTGTAAAAACTGCTGGAAATAGGGTCATATAGCCAGTATGTGCAGAATTCAAGAGTCCAAATGTATAAAATACAATGGTCCTCACCAACTCATCTATCACTGCCAATTTGTATAGTGCTGCAAAACTAATGATAAGACTAACCCCCTTAGGTCAGAAACTAAGAAGGGTGAATCTTGCCTATATTCCTTCAAATGTTTAAATTGCAAGAGGGAACACTAAGCCAACTTTACTAAGTGTCTGTGCTGGAAACACAGATTCAACAAAGAATGGTATACTAAGAAATACTCCAAACTTCAAGAAAATCAAAATACTTCAATTTGTTTATCTGTGAATGGCAACAAAGTATGATTTGCAATGATATTAAATTTTTTTTACAGAACGTTCGAAAAAACAATCTTATTGTAAACACTATTCTTGAAGTCAATGCTAATTTTGATATTATTTTCATTCAAGAACCATCTTGGTCCACCATTTGCTCTATTCCTAGTTCTTGGAACTGTGAAGGAGAATCCTTGGTTGGTGTTGTCAACTACCCTAACTGGCTAACTTTTGCTAGAACCTCTGAATCTGAGAATGACTTCCCAAGGGTTATCATTTATAACAACATCAGACTGTCTTCTTTTTGCTTTTCTCTTTGCAAAGATATCATTAATTATAAAGATATTCTTTTAGTCTCATTCTTCAACAACAATAATGTTTTTTAGTTAATGACATTTACTCTGATTCTTCTTATTCTGCTTTAAAGTATCTCAAGAATACTGAAGCTAGTATTCAAAATATTCTAATTATAACTGGTAACTTCAACATTCAGGATAGTTTATTAAATCCTTTTTTTCCTCACTATTTCTCTATTAGTGACAATCTTCTTATTATTGCTGACTCTTTTAATTTAGATTTGTCAATTCCTACTAACCAAGTTTCAACTAGGTACTCCAACAATGTGAATGACTCAAACTTGGTCATTGATCTCATGTTCCTTCATAGTGGTTCAAATGAATTAGACAACCACTTGATACATCCAGAGTGGCATCTCATATTGGATCATATTCCTCTTACTATTACTATTCTTATTATCGAGGAAGGTGTCAACTTAACCAAACACTCAATCATCAAAGATAGCAAAGAGAAAGCACCCTTCATCAAGAATATTACCACATCCATTAGAAACCTCAATATATCCAACCTGTTAGATATAACCAGTTTGGACAGAGCTGTCAATGATTTTGCTAACATGGTTAAAAGTGCTTGAGAAAAGAACTCAAAAATCATCAACATCACAAAACACTCCAAAAGTTAGTAGGATGAAAACTGTAGTAGAGACTTGGAAAATTACAGGTCATTAAAAAGCTTAGAAGACTAGAAGACTTTCTGTAGAACTGTCAAGAATACAAAAAATTTATTCTTTGACCTCAAAATCCAGGAAATAGCCAACAAAAAGCAAGGGCCTTGAGGAAGCTCATAAACTGGGTCAATAAACAAAAACTACTAACTATTAAAATAATCAGGTATAACAATCGATCTTATCTGGAAATCAATGACCTTTGGCATGTGCTACACTCTTCCTTCAATACAGTCCAACATTGTCACATTGATGAGAATATTCTCAATGAAATCACATCTTTTCTGTTTTCCACTTGGGTTCCATTCTTGGAAGAAGAATTTACTAGCACTATCACTAAGTGTAATAATTTGTTTACTTCTGGCCCTGACAAACTTTTGTGGAGTCACCTCAAACATATACTCAAGGACAAGTTGTGTTATGAACTAAAACTCTTAGAGTGGAGTAGTAGAACAACTCTTGTATTGAGTAATATAAGAGAACTCAATAGAGAACTCTTCTACAAACTAGTCTACTTATATAGTCCTACAGGTGGTCTGTGCTAATTACTGTGCATCCTACCCTAAACCACCATGTGTGATCCATGCTGTATAATATTATTTGTTCTTGAATCTTCTACCATATTCTTCCAAGTCTCGTGATCTGTCTTGTGACTATGCTATCAAGTTGTGACTGATGTGACGGCATGACTGATCAACCCTAACCCTAGTTGTTTTAAAAATAGAAAATAGAAAAATAAATCAAATGAAAAATAAAAATGAAAAGAAAAGTAAAATAAGTCAAGTCTACTTTCTTCAATCTTGACATTATCCCCCCTTTAAGATTTCTCCTCCAGAGAAATGTCCTGTTCTCCAATCTCTTCCTCTTATCCTTTTGTTTTCTTCCTCCATTTTTTCTTCTATCATCTTTAAATACCTGCTTTCATCGATCTGCCTATTTTTCTTCCACTTCTTTCAATTCTTTTCTAAGTATTCTTCCTCAAACTTCCTGTCATCCCACCCATACAACAATTTAGCTGTATACTTCCCTGGTAATTCCATCCTCCTGTATGCGTCTACCTCTTTTTTCTTTTCCATTTTTTCTTGTTATCTTACTTTTACTTCTCCTCATTTGAATTCCTCTATCAGTTCTTCTGTATTTTCCAGGTTTTCTCTCCTTTCCCAAGTATCCCCTTCAGCTGTGAAACCCTTCCACCATATTAAATATTTCCCTACTCCCCTCATCTTTTTTTTGTTTAATACTTTCTCTACTTCCCATTCTTCAACACCCTCTACTTCCACTGGTTGTTATGATTCAAAGCTCAAGGGTTTAAGCAATGAACTAACTCTTGTATTGAGTGACACAAGAGAACTCAATAGAGTTCCTAATACAAAGTAGTCTACCTTATATACTATTACCCATGGTCCGTGCTAGCTACTGTGCACCCTACCCTAAACAACCATGAGTATAACATGAGGCCAGCATGTGTTGTCCATGCTGTATGACGTCACTTTATTTTAGTTCCTTCTACTTCATTCTCCCAAGTCTCGTGATCAGTCTTGTGACTATGTCATCAATTTGTGACTGATGTGACAGCGTGACTGATAAACCCTAACCTGAGTTGTTCTAAAAATAGAAAACAGAAAATAAAAGAAAAAGAAAAATCAAATAAAGAGGGAAAATAAAAATGAACCAAGTCCACCATCGACACTTTTGACACCAGTTTTCCTTCCTTCTTCTTTTGTCCCCTCACTTGCTCCTTGTATCGGACTATCTGGCTTACATTTACTACTGGATGAATTCTCATTGAACTTGGTAATTGCAATTTTACCGCATTCGACGATACTACTTCTTCTATTGTATATGGTCTCACATACCTCTTCATCAACTTTTTTGTTGGTCTTTCTTTGAATACTAAATCTTTAGTACTCAACAACACCTGATCTTCCTTTTCCCATTTTTCAGTTTCCTTCCTACTCTTATCTGCATATCTTTTCATCTCCTTCTGAGTTTTCTTTAGTGCCACCTCCACTTCCTCATGAACTTTCTTCATTCTCTCCACAAACTCTGTCGCACTCTCTACTTTTCCTTATCTTCTAATATCTCCTCCCATCCTCAATTCTTTTCCATAATTTGCCATAAAAGGTGAAACTTTTGTCGCTGTATGAACCTTGTTGTTCACTGTGAATTCTGCCACTGCCAACCACTCTGGCCAATCTTTCTGTCTATATTCAATAAAGAATCGGAGGTACTGTTCCAATTCCTGATTCATCCTCTCCATTTGCCCATCTATTTGAGGATAGAACACGGTTGATAGCTTCATTTTGATCCCCAACATTTTATTTAACTCCCTGGTCAACTCTGCCACAAACTGTGGCCTCCTATTCAATACTACGCTTTCTGGCAACCCATGTAATTTCCATACATTGTCCTGGGACAACCTTGCTAATCCCTCTGCTGATGTTTCTTCTGTTATAGCTACAAAGTGTGTCATCTTTGATAGCTAGTCGCACACCACTAATATTGCATCCTTCCCTGCTACTACTGGTAACTTTGTAATAAAGTCTACTATCAGATATGCCCAGGGTTTCTTTGGCACCTTGCTTAATTTCAACTTTCCTGCTAGTTCCTCTGTTCTGTTCTTCATTCTCTGACATAAATTGCATCCTTCCACATACTTTCCCACATCTCTTGTTACCCCAGGCCACCAATAATTCCTCGTCACCAGTTTCACTGTCTTCCATCTTCCTCCATGTCCAGCTGCTGGTACATCATGGTGTAACCAGATTACTTCTGCTCTCAACTCCTCATCCTTTGGCACATATACTTTTCCTTCCTTTAGCACTAAGTCTTCTTCAATCTGCCACTCGTTCCCTCATAACTCTTTTACTCCTGCTTTTTTCATCTCTTCTACTACTCTAACTATTTCCTCATTCTTACTTCTTGTCTTTTTTATTTTTTCTAACAAATCTACCTCAGGTCCTTCTACTACTACTTCATACATACTATGAATCCAATTGTCTTTTATAAATATTTGATTTTCATTATCTTGGTCTACCCCTACCTTCCAATCTGATCTCCTACTAAGTTCATCCGCTTTCCCCATCTTGGTTCCTGCCACATGCTTTAAGGTAAAATCAAATTGAGACAGATATAATATCCATCTGGCTTGTCTCCAATTTAACTTTTGTGCCTTCATAAAGTATTCTAAATTCTTATGATCTGTCCAGATCTCAAATTTAAACTGTGTTCCTTCTAGCAAATGCCTCCATACTTCTAATTTTCTAACAATTGCCAACATTTCTTTGTCATGAATTTCATAATTTCTTTCTGTTTTATTCAATGATTTAGAAAGAAAAGCCACTGGTCTCCACAACCCATACTTGCACTCCATCGATAATACTCCTCCTGTTGCATAATCTGATGCATCCACCTCCATTCTCATTTTCTTATCTATATCTGGTGCTGCCAATTCCTTTGTAAACCATTCTTTCAGCTCCTTGAATGCCTTCTCCTGTCTTTCTGTCCAATCCTACCTTTTATCTTTTTTCACCATGTCATGTAATAGCCTTGCTACTGCTGCAAACCCTTCTATAAACCAATGGTAGTAATTCACCAGCCCCAGAAATTTCTGCATGTCTTTGACACACTTTGGTGTCGGCCATTCCAAAACATCTTTCACCTTCTCTTCCTCCATTTTTATCCCTTCAGGTCCTATTACTACTCCCAAAAATCCCACCTCTCTGACTTTCCACTTACACTTCTCTGGCTTCACATACAAATCATTTTTCTCCAACCTCTTAATTATTTCTGCCACCAACTCATCATGCCCTTCCTCTGTCTCCATTCCTACTATAACATTGTCAATGAAAGCTGCTACTTTACTGGTATTAATCAGATCTCTTAATAGTTCATTTATCATCACTTGGAAGGTTGCTGGCAAATTAGTCAATCCAAAAAACATAACTGTAGGTTTGAATGACCCTTCTGGCGTCATGAACACAGCTTTCCACTTATCTCCCTCCTTAATCCTCACATTGTTATACCCCCACCTTAAATCCATCTTCGTAAATATTTTTTTTGTCCCAATGTTTTCCAAGACATTGGATATCAAAGGAAGTGGATAATTGTTTTTGATTGTCCACTCGTTGAGATACCTATAATCTTGCACCATCTGTTTCTTCCCATCTTTCTTCCCCACAAAGAATACTGGCGCCGTTTGTGGTGACTTTGATGGCCAGATATATCCTTTCCTCAATTGTTCTTTCACAAATTCCCTTACCTCCTCTCTCGACAGTGGGTATATCTTTCCTTTTTGTGGTACAAACCCTTTCTTCATCTCTATTGCGTGATCCCACAACTTTCTTGTTGGCATCCTTTCTGATTGCTTCTTCCTAAACACCTTTATCCATCTATGGAACTTCTCTAATACCCACTTCTTTGCTTCTGCTTCTGACTTTGCCGCTTCTTCCTCCTTATCCCATATCTCCCATTCTTCTACCACTTTCTTTACTTCCATTATCTTCCCCTTTTTCTGTTTCTTCTTCTTGTCCTTTTCTTCTCTCTTCTTCTTTGCTTCTTCCTTTGCTTCCTCTTCTTTCTACTTTTACCATCCTGATTTTCCCTGCACTGGTCTCCACTGCTTTCCATACTCCTCTGGACACCTTGTCATTTTTACCTCCCCTGTTCCCCAGTCAATCTCAGGATTGTGGCATGCTAACCACAGCATCCCTAAGATTGCTGTCCACTTTTGTCCTCCAATAACGTCTATCTCTGTCCTTTCTTTATATCCCTGATAATAAATGTTTACTTCCACCATATTTTCTATAGGTCCTTCCTTGTTGAATGACCCTTCTACATTTCTCACATTTATTGGCCTCTCTAATTTCTTCAACTTAAATCCTTGTTTCTTTGCAAACTCTGAGCTCATGACTAGCCCAGTTGCCCCACTATCCAATAGTGCCTCTACTGTTACTCCCTCCTGAATATCTATCCTTTCTAGTCCAATCTTCACTGTTACTTCTCTCAAGGTCTTCCCTTCTAACTTCCTTACTTCCTCTTCTCTCTTAATTCTCTCTGAGTCTGATGTACTAGCATTTATTTGTGTAGCTAATACATTAAATTTGTTATAAAAACCTAGTTGAGGGACTCTAGGTTCTCCACCTCTTTTAAATTGTTCGAATGTTCAAAATTTCCCTCAATTCCTCCTCTTTCATATTCCAACCTTCTCCTCTCAGCTACTCTGCCTCCTCTATTCCTACAATGACGGACTATGTGCCCAAAACTCCCACAAGCATAACAATTCCTTCCTCTATCCACCTCTATTACATAGGGGTTCCTTCTTGGAGGAGCCTCCACCCCTTGTTCTACATCTCTAACCACTACTGCATTTGTCCTCTTAACTCCCTCCATCGGAGCAGGCCCTGTTGTTGCCTGCTGAGGGGGCATTTGCCTCCTCTGCCACACTAATGGTTGTGGCAATATCTATTGTTGCTCCTGCTTAGGAGCCCCTCCTCCTGTTTCCTTCTTCCCTCTCAGCCTCTCTTCTTCTCCTTCACCGAATTCTCTTTTTAAACTATTCAAAAATTCTTTCACCAATTTATACTCTATCTCCCCTGATTTCAGTTTCTCTATGATATTTTCCTTCCATATGTCTGCTGACCCTCCCTGTATATATGACAGTATCTACTGTACCTGTCCCTCCACTGATTCTCCCCTTAATCTTATTCTAATATACAGCTTGCATGCTGTAATAAAGCCCCCCACTTTTGCCGATGTTCCATCAAAAATTTGAGGTTTCACTACCTCAGCTCCTCCTTCTCTTCCTTTCTCTCTTCCTACTTGTCCATCTGCTCCTCCTACCAGCAGGACCTGGATTTGTGCCTGCATGGCAGCCAATTGCTCCTGCTGCTGTCGAATGATTTCATGTAAATTAATTTGACTCATGTTGTTATAGGAGGGAGATGAGTCAATTGGTAATGGTGATGACAATGGTGGTGGTGGTGGTGGTGGTGGTAAAGAAGTGTATAATGGGAGCACAGAACCTGTGCTGGTCTCACTCTCTGACTCATACTCTGAAGATGACAGTATCTCGGTATATGATAGCAGGCCCTCTTCAAGTCCTATCTATACAGCTACTAACTACTTTGTCTTACTGACTACTGCCTTAATGAAAATGTATGTGATTTTGTCCTAAGAAGGACGTTCTACTCTAGTCAGCTGTTTTAAGAACAAACTGACGTTCCTCTGCATAGACACACCACAAGTGGATGTGTAGCACAAGGCTGATATAGGAAAAGGTATGTAACACATCCACAAAAGGTGATACGTTCTCAATACACTAGTGGGCTTTAATGCAAATGAACGGCCAAGCTTCTCCTGCCTAGCTAATATACCCCTTATGCCTAGGGTCTGGCAATGTCTTCTTGACTAAAGGTTTGTGTTGACCTTTGGTCGAGGATGAGTAAAGAGTAAGTTTGGTGAAGGGCTTGTGTTAAGTGGTTCAAGACTGAGAATCGAGTTCTAATATTATGAACTAAAACTCTTAGAGTGGAGTAGTAGAACAACTCTTGTATTGAGTAACACAAGAGAACTCAATAGAGAACTCTTCTACAAACTAGTCTACTTATATAGTCCTACAGGTGGTCTGTGCTAATTACTGTGCATCCTACCCTAAACCACCATGTGTAGAACATGAGGTCAACATGTGTGATCCATGCTGTATAATATTATTTGTTCTTGAATCTTCTACCATGTTCTTCCAAGTCTCGTGATCTGTCTTGTGACTATGCTATCAAGTTGTGACTGATGTGACGGCATGACTGATCAACCCTAACCCTAGTTGTTTTAAAAATAGAAAATAGAAAAATAAATCAAATGAAAAATAAAAATGAAAAGAAAAGTAAAATAAGTCAAGTTCACTTTCTTTGATCTTGACAAGTTGTGCTTGAAGAACATAATCAAAATCACTAATGCTTGCCTAGACATAGATTATTGGCTATCCCACTTCAAAACTTTAACAACCATTGTAATTCCAAAGCCTAACAAAGCATCTTATAATATGCCCAAATCTTTCAGACCTATCATCTTGCTTAACACTTTGGGAAAACTAATTGAAAAAGTCATTGGTGATAGGCTCCAATCTCATGTAGTTTCTAACAACTTCATTGACCAGAGTCAATTAGGAAGACTTAAGTTCAAGTCTATGTCGGATACTAACATTGTTCTTACTCACTTCATTCATATAAGGTGGGTTAAAAACCTTTCAACTAGCACCCTTGCTTTTGACATTGCCCAATTCTTCCCTTTGCTTAACCACTACTTTCTTACCCTTATTCTAGGGAAAGCAGATTTCAACTTATATGTTATCAAGTTCTTTTCTAAATATCTTGTTGGTAGAAAAACACATCACTCTTGGAACAGTTTTTCTTCTCCATCTTTTAATGTAAACATTGGGGTGGGTCAAGGCTTGGCCTTCTCTCTTATCCTTTTGGCTTTCTATCTTTCACCTTTTCTTCACATCTTAGAAAATTGATTAAAAAATCTCAAAATTCTGATTTTTGTTTTATCTTTTGTTGATGATGGGCTTCTTGTTGCTCAGAGCAAGTCCTTTCACTTATATAACTCTCTCCTCTTTTGTAGCTATAATGTTGTTTCAAACCTTCTTTCAAAATTTGGTCTTCTAGTAGAACACTCAAAAACCAAAGTCTTTCACTTCACAAGGTTGTATAGCACTTTTAATCCTTCTCCCCTTGACTTTTTCTCTATTGGTGGCCCTATTCTGTGCCCCAAGGATTTCTGGAAATATCTAGGTCTCATATTCAACAGAAAACTATTGTTTTATTAACATATTGATTTCTACTCCAACAAGGCAATCTCAACTGTCAAGTGTATAAAAATCCTTGGAAACTTGGTCTGAGGTTTGAACCCACACCAAAAACACCTTTTATATAGAAGTTGCATCCTCCCAATCATCCTCTATGGGTTCCAACTATGGTATTATAACAAAGCTCCTCTGTCCTACCTTTTGAAGATGTTAGACAAAATGCAGAGAAGAGCCACTATCTGGATATTAGGAGCTTTCAAAACATCCCCTTCATTTGGCATTGAAGCTATTATGGGCCTCATCCCTATCAACCTTTATCTCCAAAAACTCAGTAGGAGATTGCAACTTTGAGCACATACTCTTCCTTTCAGTTACATCCTTTGATCCCTCATGGAGCCTAGATCAAATTCATCACTCAATCAACACCAGCTTTCTCTTGGCGTATTAACATAGCATCAATGCAAATTAATCAAAGAACCATTGGTTGATATGGATAACTATTTCAATGAAGTATTTTCTTCTTTTGTTTCTCTTTATTCTGGATGTAGAGTCATTAACATTTTCTCTAGTCAATTCTCTTTTCATTTATTTAGTAAAAATAAAGACAATAACTTCAAAGCCTATATTCAGCAACTGGACAACTTGGCTATCAGATCTTCGAGCATGCTCTTATCATTATGGATGCTAGCGTTAAAAACAACATTACCACTTCCATCTCACATACCCATATCCACAACAAACCTATCACTAAAACTCTTTACCATGCAGTAAACATTATGAGCACTGAGGCTGAACTTTTCACCATCAGATGTGATATCAACCAGGCCACAAATTCTAATAATGTTTCAAAAATCATTACTGTTACTGACTCTATTCATGCTACTAAAAAGATCTTTGACCTCCTTCCCATTCTTTCCAAAGTCATGTAGCATCTATTCTTAATGAGCTTCAATCTTTCTTCTCTTGTCATTAAGAGAATATGATTAAATTTTGGGAGTGCTCTAGCCATAGCAATTGGCCTCTTTATAAAGCAGTTAACAAGGAAATAAAATCTTTCAGTCCTATTCCACTATTTCCTTACAAATTGTCTTAGAATTTCAGCAAGAAAAAAGAATGTAACAATATTACTAATAGGTGGAGAATGATTTTCTAAGTATCAGACCTCAAGAGGAAACACTTTCTCGATCTTATTGACAGTGATGACAACATCATTGAACCATCATATATCAAAGGCAGTTCATAGCTCAAATTCTTTGGCCATTCCAACTCTCTGTATACAAGAGCCTCTAGAGCAATAACCTACCATGCCCCAATCAGTGAATATAGACTTAGGTTCTTCCCTAGGGAAGAGTTTAGTTGTCCTTGTGGGTTATATCCCATTGAAACAAGATGTCATATTCTTCATGAGTATAGAAGATTTAATGGATACTGGAATCTGAGAAGAAACTCAATTAGCTATTTTGTTATGTTTCTTGAATTTAACCTGGATGTGTTTGCATTTCAAAACACCACTATTTAGTCAGCTTCAAGTAGATCTCTTAGCTAGTATTAGTTAGTTTTCTTTTTTTTCTTTTCTTTTCTCTTCACTTTCTATCTCTCTTCTTAACTCTTCATGTAGTATTGTTTGCCCTGTATGTAGTTACAACATAGCTACCACAGTCTGCCTATGTGTTCTGTGTAATAATTTGTTGAATTAAAAAAAAATTAGTGGTTGCTACAACAGAGATGGAGATGAGTACTGATTTAGTGTATTACTATTGAATACTGGATATCACAAATAAGATACTCACTGGTTGTGATACTTGAGCTGAATAGTATTTCAGAGGTTCAGTATAAGGATGTGATGATGATAGATGATAGAAAGTATCAACAAGAATAATTGACATTGTTAAGTCTAAGATCTAGTCCTCAGATACAGAAGTATATATACAAAAGAG
>JAJOHK020001218.1:0-14968 GCA_022457215.2 Leucocoprinus gongylophorus | reverse complement strand
GGTACTAGAACAAAGTGACGTCATACAACATGGACAACACATGTTGGCCTCATGTAATACTCATGGTACTTTAGGGCAAGGTGCACAGTAGTTAGCACGGACCATGAGTAATAGTATATAAGGTAGAATACTTTGTCTTAGGAACTCTATCGAGTTCTCTTGTGTCACTCAATACAAGAGTTAGTTCTTTGCTTAACACTTTGAGCATTGAATCATAACAACAGAATCAATATGACAACTAAAGAAGTCTCTAGAAAACAGATTATTGTTTCTATAAGTCATGATAACAAATTGAAATTTATAACTTTGTTCAATTCACACATTATTAATTTAAACAAGATATTCAAGAATACCAAATCAAATATCATAGCAGACTTTGTTTGATCTGATCAGCATGGTCTTACCATAACCATTAACAAGGTTTTTTTATTATTGGACCTCTATACTATAGAAAACTATGTTAAAAATGCTAATAATATAAATGCAGATATCATTTTGACTTCTCAACTTCTCTAATCCAAATTCTATTTTTAAAAAACACATATATATTTAATAATGTATTTCTCACTTCCAAACTATAGATCATTAAAGTATCATCTAAATTGGACATAGCAATTGTATGGTTGGACATATAGAACATCCAAAGTGAAAGTAAAGCTAAATACTTAATCAATAGGTGTTTCAATATAGGAAGCTTCTTTATAATAGTATGAGGAGCAAATATAAACTCCAGTGTCTTTTAGTACAAGAATTACTAGAAGTAGAAACATACTACTTTTGCTTGCTAAATTCAGAGTTCTTAATATATCAAATACAATAGTTTAATAAGACCAAACATCACTGTCATTTTGCTTAGTACTATAAAGCAAACTTTAAGACCAATCCTTCATATCTGACTAAACAGAGTAAGTCTTGCTCTCATACTTTTAAGTGTTTAAATTGTAAAGGTGATCATCAAGCTGACTCAAACTTATGCCCTTTCTGAAAACATTGCTTCAATAAAGAGTAGTATATAAAGAAATATCATAAACTCTAGGAAACTACAAACAAGTCAATTTGCTCAAGTATGAGTGGAAAACAAGTATAATTTTAAAAAATCTATGATTATATTTGCAAAATATTTAAAAGAACAGATTTTTCATAGATTATATCCTTGAAATCTACAAAAATTTTAACATTATTTTTATTCAGGAATTTTCTTGGTCATTTATTTATTCTATTCCAAGTTCCTACAATAAAGATAGAGACAGATAAGTGTTCCAAATTATCTAAACTGGATTACTTTTCTCAGTTCACCAAATAATAGTAACAATTATTTCTGAGTCATTTTGTATATTAACATATATCTCTTCTATGGGAGATTTTCTCTTTATTCTAACAATTATTATTCAACTTTAAAGTATTTTAAGGATACTGAAGTGAACCTTCAAAACATCTTAATTATAGTTAGTGATTTTAATATTAGAGATAATAGCTGGAACCTACTTTATTCTTTCTATTTAATCTATAGTAATATTTTACTTGAGATTGTAGACTCTTTTAATCTCTGTTTATCTTCTAATAACTAACAGATTCTTACTTAATTCTCTAATAATGCTAACAATACAAACTATGCTAATAATACAAACTAGGTCATCAATTTATTCTTTTTATAATCTTATTTTAGTAAACTCAACAACTACATTATGTATCCTAAGCTTCGATTTCTCTTAGATTACATCCCATTAACTGTTAATATCTCTATTAATGAAGAGTTTATCCAAGAAGAATGACAAACTATCATTAAAAACAGTAAAGAGAAAAACAAATTCACTATCAATCTTATAGAAGTTATAGGAAGAATTGAAACAACAACAATCATAAACAAAGATGTACTAAAAATATTGTTCAAAGTTATATAAGAATATTAGAATTGATATAGTACAAATACTCAAGAGTCATCAAGATTACAAGATGAACTAAAGACTGATAAAATAAAGAATAATAGATAAAACTCAGAAGTTATAAACTTTGTTTAATATAAAACATTCTTTTTAAAACAAATATTGTTAGTATCTACTGAGATTGAGTCAAGTTTAAAATATAAATTAGAAAGAAAAACTAACATTAGCTTTATCTTACTTTTTTATATATTCTCACTTTTTACACTACTATTACTATTACTAATACCAATTAATTCTTCATTTTTCTATTATAATATAAGTTAATACAACTTAATTAGTTTGAAACTCAACAATAATATAAACAGATAGCTATTACTAATAGCTCAAGTAAGACTAAAAGAAAAAAGAGTGGTAGTTATTTTCTAATCTAACACTAAATTAAATATAAAAGCGGCTAAGTTACAAATTTAAGCTATATAATAATAAAAAAGTTTCTATTAGATTTGAAAGAATTCAATAGTAGAGATAACAAGATAATGAAGATAGTAAAACTAAAATAAAGTAGAAAAGTAAGATAATAGAAAAGTTTGTATAGAAGTTCAGAAAGATAGTAAAAAATAGTAAATATAAAAAGAAACCTTTGGTAAAAAAGATAAAAACTAATAAATAAAGTTTATGCCAAGGTATAATTTATATATAATAAATATAAATGATAATAAAATTTATTATAACTGTTGTGATTTTAAAGATTTGACAAAAAATTATAAAAATTAGAAAATTATAAAATAAGAAAGAAAAGTAAAATATAAAAATAACAGAAATAATTTAAATAAAGAAAAAAGTTTAGTAATTTTTAACTAGATTTTAATTATTATAGATAATGAAAATTAGGTTAGAGATAATTAACATATAAAAAGAAGTAATAGTAAAAGTATTATTAAATAATAATATAACAAAGCTAGTAATAAGTTCAAAATTTGTAAAGAAATAAAAATTTAAATTGAAAAAACTAAAAAAAAACTCATAGATAAATAATTTCTTCAACAAAAAAAGTAAAAAAAATAAATATAATCAAGTTTTTAGAAAAATATAAAAAATAATAAAAACTAAAACAAAAAAAACTAAAGTAGTAAAAATAAAAAAGTAAAAAGTAACAAAGTCTAAAGAAAAAATTAAGAAATTAATAGTAAAAAATAGTTATTCTTGATTATTTATTTATTTAAATATTAATAGTTCTAAATTATATACTTTTTATTATCTTTTAATAAATTCATGTATTTTTATTTTTTTAATAATAAATATTTTTTCTTAGTATAAATTTTTTTCATTTTTATTATATAATCTTATAACTTTTTTGTTAATAACTTTTTACTTATTTCTTTTTAAAAATATAAATTTACTTGTAAAACTTTTAAAGAACTAATTTCAAATATTATAGAAAATATAAATACTAAGAAAATATTTACTAAATTAAATTTTCAATAAAAATATAATAATATATGAATAAAGGAAAAAAATAAGTAAAAGTAATGTTTATAACTTTAAAAAAATTATTTAAATTTATAGTTATATACTAATTAATTTTTAATAATATTTCAAACAATAATAAATAAAATTTTCTAGAATTTCATTAATATTAGAAAAATAGTAAGTTTTATTGATAATATAATTATAAAAACAAAAGAAAAAAAATATAATAAAGTAGTAGAAAAAATACTAATAAAAAATAATTTATATATAAAACTGGAAAAATATAAGTTAAAAGTTGGAAAAATAAAGTTTTTAAAAATAGTAATTAAATTTGAGAAAATTGATAATAATAAAAAGTATTAAATTAACCAATTTCTAAAAAAGTTAAAAATGTATAAAAGTTTCTAAGATTAACAAATTATTATTAATAATTTATAAAAAATTTTATATTTATAGCTAAATCATTATATAACTTGATAAAAAAAATAAGAAAATATATTTAGAAAATTAAAAAAACATTTATAAAGTTAGAAAACTGAAGATATTTATTAAAGAATTCAAAGTTTAAGTTTAAAACTAATTATAAAAACTTAGAATATTTTATAAAAGTACAGAAATTAAATTATAAACAAATAAAATAAGCTTTTTATTTATTAAAATTTAATTTTATCTTGAAATATATATTAGAAATAAAAAAAAAGTTAAATAAACTTTATAAAAGACTGAACTAGAAAATAAAAATAAAAATGAATAACAAAAACTAAAAATTAATTTAAAAAAATAAATTTATAATTTAGTTAAAGTAATAATATAATGATTTAAAGTAGATAAAATAAAAATAGTTAAAAAAACAAATAAATAATTAAAGTAGTAAAAAAAATAAAAAAAGCAAAAATAAAAATGTTAAAAAGAGATATAAAAGAGAATTTAATATTAAAAAAGAATAAGAAATTGAAAGTAAAAATAATTCAGTTATACTATAATATATCAATAATAAAATATACAAAGTTAGCAGCAAAAAATTACTAATAGTTAGAAATAATAATAAAAAATATAGAAAAATATGTAAAAAGTTGATGGTAAATAAAATATTTAAAATAAACTTTATTATAAAGTTATTATTAGTAGTAAAAAAAATATAATCCTAATAGTATATGATAAATTACTTAAGATAACAAATTTTATAATAATAACAAAAGAGATAACAATAGAAAAATTAACAAGGTTATTTAGAAATAATATGTAAAAGTTTTATACATTGCCAGAAAATATAATCTTAGATAAAAAATATAGTTTATAATATAATTAATTAAGAAGCTGAATAGAGAGTTAAAAATTAAAACTGTTATAAAATACTTTGAACACTAACATTTTCTTTTATCTATTTTTCTTGATTTTATATATATTTTTTTTTTGAATTTCTTTTTTTTTAGTGAATTTGGAAAATGATATTAGGACACATATATAGTAGCCTTGAGTAAGAAATGAGGTGAACATAAGGATGTAGCATGGACCATGTGTATTCTGTATATATAGGACTCTAATTTAGCAGAGACTCCTTGTCAAGTTTTCTTGTGAACTACTCATATTATATTTGCTTTTGAGATTTACTTACTTGTATGATCATTTATTGTTGTGATAAGTAGTTACTACAACAGTAGAACTCAACTACCTTCAGAGACTTTACATTATGTGGACTCTTATTCTCTTTTATTCCCTTATTGTCCTCAACTGCAAGCAGTGTGCTCAACATCAAGAAGACACATAGCCAGATCCTAAGCTTAAGGAGTATACTAGTCAGGCAGAAGAAGCTTGACCGGTCATTTGCATGGTAGCCCACTTGTGTATATTGGTCATATCATCTTGTGTGGATGTGGTAGTTAGATTTTTCAAGTAAAAGCCTTGTGTTGTAGTACACCATTGTTGCTCATATACACAGAGGAGCAGCGTAATCCATTAAGGAGCACCTAGATTAGAGATTCTCTGCTTAGGAATATTAGACAGATATTTGATTAGGGTAGTAGTTAGTAAGGAAGTAGATAAGTAGTTGGTAGATAGTATAGGTAGGATAAGAAGAGTGTCCACTATTACCTACAGAGGATTTACTGCTGTTTAGAATTGACAGCAAGAGAATAAGAAAAGATCGTAGTCACTGGAAACAAGGCCACAGTGATAGTTTACCATTGTTAACAAAGCAATGAGAGAATAAATTAGGGAAGAAATTTTTGAAGAGATCAGAATGACAGATATTGGTCAAATGAATATAGAAGAGATGGTTAGGAAGTATGATGAAGAAGAAGTGGCTAGATTGATAAACAAGATAATGGAAAATAATGTGATGATGTTAAAATTACAAAAACAAATAGTAAAGTTGCAAGTAATGGAAGAAGAAAAGAAAAAAAGACAGATAGAGATAAGAAGAGAAGAAGAAAAAACAAGAGAACAGGAAGAGACAGATAAGTGGATGGAGGAATATAGAAAAAGAAATGAGAAAGAGAAAGAAGAAAGGGAAGAACAGAGAAGAGTAGACAAAGAATGGAGGAAAATCAAAAGCATGAAGAGAAGGGAGGAAAAGAAAGTAGAGAAAGAGTGGAGATATTAGGAGATGAGAGAAAGAAAGAAGGAAGAGAACAGACAGAAAGCAATGAAGGAAAGAAAATGTTTTAGGTGCAGAAGATTTGGTTATATGGCTAGTTATTGCAGAAATAGAGAAAAAGGGGAACCAGTGTTCTCAAATAGATTTGAGGTGTTGAAGGTTAGAGTGATGCAAAGAGGGGAAGAAAGTGGCAAAGAAGTAGCAAAGAATAGAAGGAAAATATTAAGTGAAGAGAAAGCTAAGAGGAGTGTAGAAAAGAAGAAGAAAAAGGAGAAATATTTAAGAGAAGTAACAGTGAAGATCAGGTTGAAACAGGAAGAAGAAAAAGAAGTGGTGATAGAAGCATTGTTGGATAGTGGGACAATGGGGCTGGTGATGAGTGAGGAGTTTGTAATGAGGCACAAGTTTAAGAGAACGAAGTTGAAAAAGCTAGTATATGTGAGAAATGTTGATAGCATGCTGAATTATGCAGGGCCTATAGTGGATACAGTAGAAGTAGAAATATTTTTTAAGAGGTATAAGAAGAGAACATCGATAGATGTGATAGGAGGTCAGAAGTGGAGTATAATACTAGGTATGCCTTGGTTAGGATATCATAACCCAGAAATAGATTGGAAAACAGGAGAGGTAAAAATGACGAGGTGTCCAGATGAGTGTAGAAAAAAGTAAAGGGTAGGAAAGCAGACGAAACTAGGATGGAAGAAGCAGGAAGAACAAGAAGAGAAAAAGAAAAGAAGGAAACTGATGATAGAGGAGGTAAGAATAATGGAAGAAAAGGAGGAAGAAGTGAAGGATTTAATAGAATTGAGAGCGATAGATGAAATAGTTTCAAGATGGTTCCATAAGTACTTGAAGATGTTTGAAAAGAAAGAGTCAGAGAGGATGCTGACGAGAAAGACCTGAGATCATGCCATAGATCTCAGAGAAAAATTTATGCCAAAGAAAGGCAAGATCTATCCATTGTCAAGAGTAGAGGGAGAGGAGGTACAGGAGTTTATGAAGAATCAGCTGAGGAAGGGGTATATTAGGCCATCAAAATTACCATAGACATCACTAGTGTTCTTTGTACCAAAGAAAGATAGAAAGAAGAGGATGGTGCAAGATTATTGGTATTTGAACAGTTGGACGGTCAAGAACAATTACCCATTACCACTGATTTCGGATCTGATAGATAGTATTGGAAAGAAGAAGATGTTTACAAAGATGGATTTACAATGGGGGTATAATAATGTAAGGATAAAAGAAGAGGATGAGTGGAAGGTAGCATTCTCAACACTAGAAGAGTCATTTGAACCTATGGTAATGTTTTTTGGGTTAACAAACTCATCTGCAACATTCTAGGTAATGATGAATGATTTACTTAGAGATCTAGTAGTGGAGGAAAAGATAGTGGTATTTATTGATGATGTGATGGTAGTGATGGAAACAAAGGAAAGACATGACAAAATTGTAGAAGAAGTATTGAGAAGGTTAGAAGAAAATGATTTGTTTGTGAAACCAGAGAAGTGTGTATAGAAGGTTAGAGAAGTGGGATTTTTAGGAGTGATAATCAGAGAAAGCAGAGTGAGAATGAAGAAAGAAAAGGTGTAGGAAGTAATAGAGTGGCCAGTGTCAAAGAGTGTGAAAGATGTGTAGAAGTTTTTGGAGTTGGCAAACTATTACAGATGGTTTGTCAAAGATTTTGCAAAAATAGTGAGGCCATTACATGAGATGATGAGGAAAGAGAATAAGTGGAGTTAGAAAGAGAAACAGCAGAAGGCATTTGAGGAGTTAAAAGAGAGGTTTACGATAAAGCCAGTCTTGGTTACACCAGATTTGGACAAAGAGATGAGAGTAGAAGCGGATGTATCAGACTTTGTGACAGGAGGAGTATTGTCGATGAAATGTGAAGATGAGAAGTGGAGACCAGTGGCTTATATTTCTAAATCGTTGAATAAAGCTGAAAGGAATTATGAAATTCACAATAAGTAGATGTTGGCAATAATTCAGTGCTTAGAAGCTTAGAGGCATTTCTTAGAAGGAGCTAAGGATCGGTTTGAAATATGGACAGATCATAAAAACTTGGAGTACTTCATGAAGGCTCAAAAGTTAAATCAAAGGCAGGCAAGATGGTTATTGTACTTGTCAAGATTTGATTTTGCTTTAAAGTATGTAGCTGGCAAAAGTATGGGAAGAGCAAATAGTTTGAGTAGGAGAGTAGATTGGGCTGAGAGAGTGGAGAGAGATAATAAAAATCAAGTGATGTTGAAGAAGAAATGGTTAGAGGTTAGAACAATAGAGCAGTTAGTAGAAGAACTAGGGGAGGAAATAGTAAAGAAGATAAAGGAGGCAAGAGATAAGGATGAGGAAGTGATAAAGGCAGTAGAGGAAATGAAGAAAGCAGGAGTTAAGATGTTGAGAAATGAGGAGTGGCAAGTAGAGAAAGGACTAGTGCTGAAAGAAGGAAGAGTGTATGTTCTAAAGGATGAGAAATTGAGAATGGAAATTATCCAACTACACCATGATATAATGATAGCAGGACATGGGAGGCAGTAGAACTGGTCACTAGAAATTATTGGTAGCTAGGGATAACAAAGGAGGTGAAGCGTTATGTGGAGGGGTGTAATCAGTGCCAGAGGATAAAAAATAGAGCAGAGATGCTGGCAGGAAAATTAAGGCCTAACCAGGTACCAGAGAGACCATGGCAACATATATTGGATAGAGAACCACAGTTTGCAGTGGGGTTGATGAGGGAGTTAAATAAAATGTTAGGGATAGAAACAAAGCTTTCTATGGCTTATCATCTGAAAACTGACAGACAAATGGAGAGAACAAATCAGGAGCTGGAATAGTACTTAAGGATGTACGTCAATCATAGGCAAAACAATTAGTCAGAATGGTTAGCAACAGCAGAGTTTGCATTTAACAACAAGGTACATACAGTGACAAAGATGTCACCATTTCAAGTCAACTATGGGAAAGAACCAAGGATGGGCTTTGACATTAGAAAAAAGAGAAAAAATAAGAAAGCAAAAGAATTTGTGAGAGAAATGAAGGAAAGACATGAGGAAGCAAGAGTAGCATTGGTGAGATCACAGGAGGAGATGAAAAGATAGGCAGATAGAAGTAGGAAAGAGGCAGAAGAGTATAGAGTAGGGGACAAAGTACTAATTAGTACTAAAGACTTTTTAATGGAGTTGATGAAGAAAGCGACGAAGAAGTTGATGGAGAAATTTATAAGACCATATGTGGTTAAGAAGATTGTATCAGAGAATACAAAAGAGTTGGAGTTACCAGTGTCATTAAGAATACACCCAGTAGTCAATGTGAGGAGAATAGTGAAGTATCGAGAGCAAGTAAAAGGGTAGAAGAAGATACCACCACCTCCTGTTGAGGTAGATGGTGAAAAGGAATATAAAGTAGAGGAAATTTTGGATAGACAAGAAAGGAGAGATAAGATGAGGTATCTGGTGAAATGGAAAGAGTATATGGCAGATGAAAATACATGAGAGAGATTAGAGAATTTGAAGAATGTGATGAAAAAGATAGAAGAGTTTGAGAAAGAAAGATTTAAAGAAGAAATATGGAGAATAAGGATGAAGAAAGAAAAAGAGATGAAGTTGAATCTAGAAGCTGAAGAATTCAGAAGAAGAGAGTTGCCAGGAAGATATACAGTAAAGTTGTTATATGGATGGGATGATAAGAAATTTGACAAAGAATATTTGAAAAAATTGGAGAGGAATTGAACTAAATAAAAGAATAATAGAAAAGAAGAGGAAAAGGAATATGTAAAGAAACTGAAAGAAGGTTTGGAATGGAATGAGAAAGATAAGCAGAAGAGTAAGAAGATCTGGGGGGATAAAAAAGAAGTTCCTCTGAAAGCAGAACCTTAAAAGGGAGGTATTGTTATGAAACACTTTGGACACTAACATTTTCTTTTATCTATTTTTTTGATTTTATATTTCTTTTCTTTTGAATTTCTTTTTTTCTTTAGTAACAATGAAGAGGCATGTGACATCATAGGCCTAGAATGTAGTAAAAGGATTTAGAAAATGACATTAGGACACATATATGCAATATGATGGCCTTGAGTAAGAAATGAGATGAACATAAGAATGTAGCATGAACCATATATATTCTGTATATATAGGACTCTAATTTAGCAGAGACTTCTTGTCAAGTTTTCTTGTGAACTACTCACATTATATCTGCTTTTGAGATTTACTTACTTGTATGATCATTTGTCATTGTGATAAGTGGTTGTCACAACAAAAACAAAGTTATTAACATCTTTCCATCTACAAACAAATAAACAAACTAAATATATAGACTAGAAATTAAAACAATATCTACAATTCTTTGTAAAAATACTAAACAAAAGAAATAATTAGAATAACTAGTGATAGCTAAGTTTGTAGTTAACAATGAGATATATTCAGTAACTAAGATGTCTCTATTTATAATAAATTATAGTAAAGAAATGAAAATAGAAGTAAATATTAGAAAAAAGTAAAAAAAACAACAGAATTTGTATAAAGGATAAAAAAGATATAAAAAAAAGCTGAAATAGTGTTAAGAAAAGTATAAAATAAGATGAAGTCTTCATAGTAAGCAAAACTAGAAAAATATATAGTAAAAAATTTTAAAAAAAGTATTTAACAAAATTAAAAAGAAATTAGCAAAAATACAAGTTAGTTTTTCTAGAGAAAAAACCTTAGATAAAGAATAATGTCAAAGTTGAAGACAATAAACTTTATTTATTTTTATTTATTTTTTTTAATTTTGGACTTAAAGTTAGATTTTAGTATAATATCACAAACTTTTATATAATATGATACTATATTATATATCTAATATATATTGTGGTTATAGTCATATGATCATGTATCACACAAAAGAATATAGAAAGTTCTGAAATAATAATATTATATAATATATTTATTACATATTAACCTCATAAATAATATATGCTTTTTAGAATAAACTAAATTTAGTATAACATAGATTATTAGCTTAGTATATATAAGATAAATACTTTATACTTAGAATTCTATTAAGTTCTCTTATGTTAATTTAATATAAAGATCTTTTCTTACTTTTACATTTAAGTTTGAATTATAATAGGTAACATTTCTTTAAATAAACAATAAACTCTATGGAAATTTGAATAGATTACTGAAACTTAAAATACTTCATAATAGTTAAAAAGCTTAATCAAAGATAAGTTTACTGATTTCTGTATTTAACAAGATTTAATTTTATATTACATCATTTTATTAACTAGTCTACAACAATAGGTTACATAATAATGAGAATATAATCTTGTTCAAGCTAAAGTTCTTAATAGTTTAAACAATAGAAAAAATAATATTTAAAGATTTCTTAACTAATATCTAGTGTAATGATTAACTTGATCACTAAAAAAAACCTATAGCAGAGGAATTCCAATAGTTATTAGCTAAATCTATATATTTTTTGAAATAGTTAGAAGTTAATAATTTGCTTTTATTCTATAATAAAATTTATGTTCCTAATTTTTATAATTTTTATCATTATATAGTTTTCCTATATCATAATATAAAAATTGCTAACTATATTGAAAGTTGGAAAATACTAAAGTTAATATTCTAGAGCTACTAGTAGTCTTAGATATCTAAGTATATTAGTCAATATATCAATATTTGTGACCTTTACTTATAGACTAAGTTTATTTGTCAATTTTCACTTAAAAAACTAACTTTACTAGTTATGCTGAATTAAAATTTCTAAAGTTATTAGATTTTAATACAATAATGACTATAGTAAACTTAGAGTTTAAAAAAGTATATTTTATTCTAACTTATACTACTATTACTATAAAAAGAATGGTGAGATTATTTCTATACTATATATAAAAACTTTGTAGTTTTTCTTTTTATATAGTTTTAGATAAAAGTCTATAGTTTATTGTTTCTTTTATAAAAAAGCTCTATTACTTATTAAAATTGTATCTTTTACAGTATAATATTATCAATCAGATAGTTAGATAAAATAATTTAACTAAGAACTGAACTAGTATCTTTGGATTTTATTAATAAGAAGTAGAGTAATTAGTATAACTATTAGAATTAAACTCTATTTATTTTATTTTATTTTTACTTTTATTTTATTGACTTAGAGTTAGGGTTTAGTGTAATATCATAGATCACATGACATGGTCATAGTCACACAATCACATGTTACAGAAGAATAATATAGACTTAAACACTAGTTTTAAGTTTATAATAGTAACCTTCTTTTATTGGCAGAGTTCTAGTACAACAACTATGTATACTCTTTAATACAGTAATTTTTCTTTTTTCTCAATACTGAATATCTTTTATGAATAGAGTTTGAGTCTTACTAATAGAAGTCTAAGCTGGAAAATATCTTGAAATTTATAAAAAGAATATATTTGGCACTTAAAGAAGCTAAGTCCACTAGTTATAAAGATCAATGATAACATAGATAAGTAAATCTCTTAAAGTGGATATAATATAGGAAGTTTACAAGAGAACTCGACAAGAAGTCTCTGCTAAATTAGAGTTCTATATATACAAAACATGCCTGGTCTGTGCTACCAATAATTAAGCTTGCCTTATTGTCTATGCTACAATCTCATGTCTACCCTATTTCCTATTCAAGGTCACCATATTATATACATATGCTCTGATATTATCTTTCAGATCCTTCTACCATGTTTTAGGCCTATGATGTCACATCATGTGACCTGTCATGTGACTGTATTGTCATGTGCCTCTTTATTGTCCAAAAGAAAAAAGAAAAACAAAATCAATATAAAATCAGAAAAATAAAAGGAAAGAAAATAAAAATTGTTTAGTGTCCAAAGCATCCCATAACAGGTAAGATATTACAACTAATAATATACTCTTGTTCCAGTATTCAATTCTAATGATAAGGTATTTTTAAACAAGTAAGTAAGACCTATATTATATTATCTCAAGCTTCTTTCCATACTTTGTAAACTATATCCAGTATTTTATATAGTTAAGCTTATTCTAGTTTCTAATGGTCCAATTCTTAATAAACACTGAAGACTACCTTTGGACCCTATAATTATTAACAAAAAAAAAGAACGGAAAGTTAGAAAAGGTTTTAGACAGCTACTAGCATTGCTAGAAATACTAATACTTAATTAAGTAGAAAGGATTTAGTTTAGAAGTAAACTCTTGGAAAAATATCATAGATGCATTTATACTAGATAGAGTGGTAAAATTCCATTATCTTAATCCCTGAGCTTTGATATTTATATGAACAACAGACTTTCAAAACCTCAAGTTCTATCTAGTACCTCTTGTTTCAAGTCATAATAATCTTGAGGAGGATAAATATAAAATGTAATCATTTTAGCTTTATATCAGTACTATTTTGCCTAACTGTTATAGACTAGTAGAAATACTTAGAATAGCTGTTATTTCCAGAAAATCTCACTCTATTCTCTTAGATTTCCTTGAAGATAAGTTATATAATAGGTAGTACTTGTCAATAAACTTAGATTTTTCTAAAGCTTGAAACACCATCACTGTATTTCTGTTCTTAGTTACCTTAACAGACTCTAATTTCTACTAAAAGTATTAGTAATTAGTTAGATTTCTAGTTTATATAATTCTGCCACTTCTTGTTACTTTTTATAGAGTTCAAACTTGACTACTATCTGTACTATCTTTTTTTACTGCTCAAAATAATCTTTTTTTTTCAAGCTAACATTCTAAACATTTTTATTAGAAATACTCTTACTATTAGTAAGTGGTTATTTATTACAAAATAAACTACTTACTTGTTTGTGATTTCTAAATCTTAAGTATACTCTCAGAGATTTAGAAGTTCAAGAAAATAATGATCTATATATAAGCTATTTCCATCACATAGTCAAAACTCATACTTGGTAGGACTGTCATTTGTCATAAGAGATGTTAGGTTAATTTTAAAAGATAACTAATTATGTTACTATATTGATATGCTTGTATCTCTATAAATACTCATCTTTATATAATATATGATATATTATTAGAGACAGTTTGATGGATGCTTTTCAATACAAGTTTGATTGTAGGAATCTATCTAGTTATTTTTGAGATAATAGCCAATGAAACTTATAGTTACTGATGGTCTGATATCTCAGTAATTAGTTGTCACTTTTGTACATCCTACATATATATGAATAGCTTTCATTTGTAGCTTTCCAGTGCAACTTGGTTTGTAAGAATTAGTTTACTAGTTGTGGAGATACAAGTTGAATGAAGTTTGTGACATCATTAGTTGTTTATACTGTACCATACTGCTATATATTTTGTGAGATTGTAATTCCAAGACCAAGTCCACAGTAACTATGATCAGACTAATAAGATCACTTCTAATAGTTTAGACTGTGACAAAGATATAGGAAATTAACTCCTAGCAATATAACAATAAAAAGTCTAGGAAACAAGTCATTAATGATGAAATATAATCTATAATGGAAGAGTCTGTAGCAGTCAATAAGTATTTGGGATTTGACATCAGACTTATCTACCTTTGATATAGACTTTGCTCCCATTTGGTCTGATTATGTAACAACATAAATGCATAGCAGCATGCCTTAGTTATCTACAAATCTTATTGCTTTAAGTGCTAGACATGAGGCTTCATAACAGTTGTGTATCTTGTGTATCATTCATATTACATTATGTGTCCAAAGCAATCCACACTTGACCTCCCAGGGCCTCAGCTCCTCTGGATTCTTCTTACAGTTAAAACACAATATTTAGAAACAAAATGTAGTAAAATGGTCTAAGCCCTAGTGATATGCCATTGCCATTGCTCAAAGTACCTACGTGATTCGACATCAATATGGCATGTGACATAATTAACTTGCCAGCTGTGCCAGCCCTTAGGAGATAGCATGCGCGGGCCCAAGATCAAAATTTTTTGGGACTTAGGTAAGAACTATTACAGGCTCGGGCCATAAATTGAGGAGTCCTTCAGAGTCGTGCCCTCCGCCCCAGTCTTATGATGGATCGCC
>JAJOHK020001217.1:0-14973 GCA_022457215.2 Leucocoprinus gongylophorus | reverse complement strand
CCAGAATTTATTCTATGGTTGAGATTATAAGAAAAGAATAATCTCAGTATAGAGCAGATAGCTAAGAAATGAGCTTGTTCAGAATTTATAAAGAAGTCCACTATAAGGGGACTTAATTTTTCATTGATACCAAACCCTATAGTTTTTCCTACAGACTTCTATATCCTTATCTACTGCTGGAGAACACTGTTGGACCTATGACCCCTCTTAGCCTCTACTGCTAAACCCCATGCTTGTACACTGTTGTCAAGATTGTTGACAGTGGACTTCATTTTTATTTCCTCTTTTCACTTTATTTTATTTTTCCTTTTTCTTTTTCGTTTATTTTCTATTTTTAGAACAACTCAGGTTAGGGTTTATCAGTCACGCGGTCACAAGTTGATGGCCAAGTCACAAGACTGATCACGGGACTTGGGAGAATAGAGTAGAAGGTTCTGAAATGAAGTAATATCATACAGCATGGACAACACATGGTCATTAGGGTAGGGTGCACAGCAGTGAGCATGGACCATGAGTAATAGTATATAAGGTAGACTACTTTGTACTAGGAACTCTATTGAGTTCTCTTGTGTTTCTCTAATACAAGAGTTGTTCTTACTTCCAACCCTAAGAAATAAGTTTATAATATTAGAACTCGATTCCAAACCTTTGACTGCTTAACACTAGCCCTCAAATCCTCTACTCTCTATCATCCTTGACTGAAGGTCAAACACAGACCTTTAGTCAAGAAGAGCACAGCCGGATCCTAGGCTCAAGAGGTATACTAGTTAGGTAGGAGAAGCCTAGCCATTTATCTGCATCAAAGCCCACTGGTGCACGGTAGATGTACTACCTTTTGTGGATGTGCTATATACACCTTTCCATTATCAGCCTTGTGCTACATATCCCCTTGTGGTATGTCTATGCAGAAGAACAGCAGGTTGTTCTTAAAACACTTGCTTAGAATAGAACATCCTTCTTAGGACAAAATTGTTTATCTTTTCCTTAGGGCAGTAGCCAGTTGATAGAAGTAGTCAGTAATTGTGTAGGCGGAACTTGAAGAGGGCCTGCTATCACATATCGAGATTATTTTGTCTTCAGAATACGAGTCCGACACCAAGACCAGTGCAGGCTCAGTTTTACCACTATACACATCCTCGCCTCCTACACTACTACCACCATTGACATCATTATCACCTATTGACTCACCGCCCTCCTATAATATCAATATGAGTCAAATCAACCTTCATGAGATTATCAGGCAATAACAGGAGCAATTAGCGGCAATGCAGGCACAGATACAGGCTCTGCTTGTGGCACAGGGGGGAGCAGGAGCAGGAGGGGAAGCAACAGAGTCCAATACAGGATCTCACATGGAGGTGGCTAAACCGGCCATCTTCAACGGAGAAGCAAGTAGGGTAGGAGGTTTTATTATGGCATGCAGGTTATTCTTGAGAACAAGGATAAGGGGGAACACAGTAGAAGAACAGGTACAGTGGATCTTGTCATACGTGCAGGGAGGGTCAGCGGATGTGTGGAAGGAAAATGTAATGGAGGAAATGGAAGCAGGGGAGGTAGAATATGAGTCAGCAGAAGAATTTTTGACAACATTAAGGAAGGAATTTGCTGGAGGAGAAGAAGAATTGGTAAAAGCGGCAGAACTAAGGAAGATGGAGCAGGGAGGAAAATTGATGGAAGAATATGTGCAAGAATTTAAGAGAGCAGCGAGGGGAAGTGGATATGAAGGATGACCGTTAATGGAGGAGTTCAAGAGAGGGATAAATAGAGGAATAAGAAGGAAGCTGATAGAGGTGGAGAATCCACTGGCCTCCATAGAACAATGGTACAGGAGAGCAATGGCCCTTGACAGAAACTGGAGGGAGAGTAGAAGAGAAGAGGAGAGGCTAAGAGGGAAAAAGGAAGTAGCAGAAGGAGCTCCTAAACAGGAGCAGAGACAAAGCTTGCCATGATCCTTGGTGTGGCAAAGGAGGCAAATGCCTCAGCAGGCGACAATGGGGCTTGTTCCGATGGAAGGGATTGAGAGAACAAATGTGGTAGTGGTCAGAGGTTAGAGGCAGGAGGCCAGACAGAATGCAGGGGTTCCTCTGAGAAGGGATCCTTATGCTATGAAAGTGGATAGGGGGAGGAACTGTTTTGCTTGTGGGGAATTTGGGCACATGGCCCACCACTGCAGGAATAGGGGAAGAGGGAGGCCAATGGCAGGAAGAAGGGTAGAATATGGGGGAGGAAGGATCGAGGAGATTTTTGATCAAAGGAACAATTTAAAAGGGGTGGAGAATCTAGAACTTCTTGACTAGATTCTCAAAATAAATACAGTGTATTAGCTATGATAATAAACGCTGATGCACTTAAACAAGAGGAAAAGGAGAAAGAAATAAGAAAAGCAGAAGGGAAGACATTGAGAGAGGTAACAGTAAAAATTGGATTAGAAAGGATCGATATGCAGAAGGGAATAACGGTAGAGGCATTGCTGGATAGTAGGGCAACAGGGTTGGTGATGAGCTCTGAATTTACCAGAAAACAGGGCTTTAAGTTAAAGAAGTTGGAAAGGCTGATGCAAGTAAGAAATGTAGATGGGTCTTTCAATAGGGAAGAGCCAATAGAAAATACCATGGAAGTTAATATATATTATCAGTGACATAGGAAGAAAACAGAAATTGATATGATTGGAGGGCAGAAATGGTCTGTGATTTTGGGGATGTCGTAGTTAGCATGCCACAATCCTGAGATTGATTGGAGAACAGGAGAAGTTAAGATGACGAGATGTCTGGAGGAATGTGGAAAGCAGTGGAGGCCAGTACAAGTGAAGTTGGGATGGGAGAAACAGAAAGAGGAAGAAGCAAAGGAGGAAAAGGAGAAGGAGAGGAAGAAGAAACAGAAAAAAGGGAAAACAGTGGAAGTAAGGAAAGTAGCAGAAGAGTGGGAGATATAGGACAAAGAAGAGGAAGTGCAAAGTCAGAAGCAGAGACAAAGAAATTGGTGCCAGAGAAGTTTCACAGATGGATAAAGGTGTTTGGGAAGAAGCAGTCAGAGAGGATGCCGATAAGGAAGTTATGGGACCATGCGATAGATGTAAAGGAAGGATTTGTACCGAGGAAGGGGAAGGTGTACCTGTTGTCAAAGGAAGAGAGAGAGGAGGTGAGAGAATTTGTGAAGGAACAGTTGAGAAAGGAATACATTCGGCCGTTTAAGTTACCACAAACGGCACTGGTGTTCTTTGTAGGAAAAAAAGACGGGAAGAAGAGGATGGTACAGGACTACAGATATTTGAATGAGTGGACAATCAAAAACAATTATCCACTACCTTTGATTTCTGATGTCTTGGAGAATATTGGAACAAAGAAGTTGTTTACGAAGATGGATTTGAGGTGGGGATACAACAACGTGAAGATTAAGGAAGGGGATGAGTAGAAAGCTGCGTTCACAATACTAGAGGGGTCATTTGAACCAACAGTTATGTTTTTTGGGTTGACGAATTCCCCAGCTACATTCCAGACTATAATGAACAAGCTACTGAGAAATTTGATTAATATGGGGAAAGTAGCAGTTTTTATTGATGATATAATAGTGGGGACGGAGACAGAAGAAGGATATAATGAGTTGATAGCAGAAGTAGTTAAGAGATTAGAGGAGAATGATTTGTATGTGAAGCCAGAGAAGTGTAAGTGGAAGGTAAGGGAGGTAGAGTTTTTAGGGGTAGTAATAGGACTGGAGGGGATAAAAATGGAGAAAGAAAAAGTAAAAGGGGTTTTGGAATGGCCGACACCAAAGTGTGTCAAAGATGTTCAGAAATTCTTAGGGCTGGCAAATTACTATTGCCGGTTTATAGAAGGGTTTGCAACAGTAGCAAGGCTATTACATGACCTGGTAAAAAAGGATAAAAAGTGGGAGTGGATGGGGAGAGAGGAAAAGGCATTCAAGGAGTTGAAAGAGAGGTTTACAGAGGAGCTGGTGTTGGCAGCTCCTGATATAGATAAAAAAATGAGAATGGAGGTGAATACATCGGATTATGCAATGGAAGATGTTTTATCAATGGATTGTGGAGATGGATTGTGGAGGCCAGTAGCCTTTCTTTCTAAGTCATTAAATGAGATGAAAAGAAATTATGAAATTCATGACAAAGAAATATTGGCTATTATTAGAGGATTAGAGGTGTGGAGACATTTGTTGGAAGGAGCGCAGTACAAATTCGAGATCTGGACCAATCATAAAAATTTAGAGTACTTTATGAAAGCGCAAAAGTTAAATAGGAGACAGGCCAGATAGGCTTTGTACTTGTCTCGGTTTGACTTTATTCTGAAGCATGTGGCAGGTAGTAAGATAGAGAAGGCAGATAGACTTAGTAGGAGAGCAGACTGGAAAATAGGTATAGATAAAGATAATTAAAATCAGGTATTGATCAAGGACAACTGGATTTGTAGTATGTATAAAGTAGTGATAGAAGGACTAGAAGTAGACTTAGTAGAAAAAATAAAAAAAGCAAGAAGTAAGGACGAAGATGTAGTTAGAGTAGTAGAAGAGATGAAGAAGGCTGAGATCAAAGAGTTGAGAGGAAATGAGTGGAAGATAGAAGGAGACCTAGTGCTGAAAGAAGAAAAGGTATATGTGCCAAAAGATGAAGAACTAAGGGTGGAAGTAATCCAGTTACACCATAATATACCAGCAGCAAGACATAGAGGAAGGTGGAAAACGGTAGAGTTGGTAACAAGGAACTATTGGTGGCCGGGGGTAACCAGGGACATTGGAAAATATGTGGAAAGATGCAATCTATGCCAGAGGATGAAGAACAGGACGGAAGAACCAGTGGGGAAGTTGAAGTTAAGTGAAGTACCTCAAAAGACATAGACACACTTAACAGTGGATTTCATTACGAAGTTGCCGGTGGTAGTGGGTAAAGATGCGATATTAGTGGTATGTGATAGGTTGTCAAAGATGACATATTTTGTGGCAACAACGGAGGGAACATCAGCAGAAGGGTTGGCGAGACTATTCCAGGACAATATATGGAAACTACATAGGTTATCAGAGAGTGTGGTGTCAGATAGGGGACCGCAGTTTGCAGCGGAATTGACTAAGTAATTAAACAGAATGTTGGGAATTAAACCAAACTATCAACCACTTTCCATCCACAAACAGATGGACAAACTGAAAAGATGAACCAAGAAGTAGAACAATATCTTAGGTTCTTTATTGAACATAGACAGAAGGATTGGCCAGAGTGGTTAGCAATGGCAGAGTTTGCGATAAATAATAAAGTACATATGGCAACAAAGGTGTTGCCATTTATGGCAAACTATGGAAAAGAAGTGAGAATGGGAGGGGATATTTGAAGAAAAGGAAAAGTAGAAAGTGTGACGGAGTTTGCAGGAAGAATGAAGAAAGTTCAGGAAGAAGCAGAAGCAGCATTAATGTTATGAACTTAAACCCTTAGAGTAGGATAAAAGAACAACTCTTGTATTGAGTAACACAAGAGAACTCGATAGAGTTCCTAGTACAAAGTAGTCTACCTTATATACTATTACTCATAGTCCGTGCTTACTGCTGTGCACCCTACCCTAATGACCATGTGTATGACATGAGGCCAACATATGTTGTCTATGCTGTATAATGTCACTTCATTCCAGAACCTTCTACTTCATTCTCCCAAGTCCCATGATCAGTCTTGTGACTTCACCATCAATTTGTGACTGATAACCCCTAATCCGAGTTGTTCTAAAAATAGAAAATTAAAAATAAAAATAAAAGAAAAATAAAATAAAATGAAAAGGGAAAATAAAATAGAGTCTATCATCAGCAATCTTGACATTACCCTCCCCTTAAGGTTTTCTCCTCCGGAGAAACTCTCTAGTCCCTTCTTCTTATCTTTTCATTCTTCTCCTCCATTTGCTCTTCCACTCTTCTTAAGTGTTCGCTCTCATCAATCTGTCTATCCCCCTTCCACTTCTTCCAATTTTTTTCCAATTTACTTAAATACTCCTCCTTAAACCTTTGATCATCCCACCCATATAGCAACTTTGCCATATACTTCCCCGGCAACTCCATTCTTTTGTATTCCCCCTCTTCTTCTACTTTTCGTCTTATTACTACTTCCCCCTGTTCAAACTCTTTTATCAATTCTTCCGCGTTTTTTAAGTTTTCTCTTCTTTCCCATGTATCCCCCTCCACCGTAAATCCCTTCCACCATATTAAGTATTTTTCCACTCCCCTTATTTTTTTCTTGTTTAATATTTTTTCAACTTCCCATTCTTTTACTTCCTCTATCTCAACCGGTTTCCCTTCTTCCTTCTTCTGTCCTTTCACCTGCTTCTTATATCTCACTATCTGGCTTACATTTACCACTGGATGAATCCTCATCAAACTTGGCAATCGTAATTTCACCGCATTCGACAATACTACCTCCTCTATCGCATAAGGCCCCACATATCTCTCCATCAACTTTTTACTCAGTCTTTCTTTAAACACTAAGTCTTTAGTGCTCAGTAGTACCCGATCTCCTTTCTTCCCCTGTCTGCATACTTCTTCATTTCTTCTTGTGTCTTTCTTAATGCTGCTTCTGCTTCTTCATGAACCTTCTTCATTCTTTCCACAAACTCTGTCGCACTTTTCACTTTTCCCTTTTTTCTAATGTCCCCTCCCATTCTTATTTCTTTTCCATAATTTGCCATAAATGGCAAAACCTTGGTCGCTGTATGTGCCTTGTTATTTATCGCAAATTCTGCTACTGCCAACCACTCAGGCCAATCCTTCTGCCTATGCTCAATAAAAAATCGGAGATACTGCTCCAATTCTTGGTTCATCCTCTCTGTTTGTCCATCTGTTTGAGAATGGAATGCTGTAGACAACTTTGTCTGGATCCCCAACATCTTATTCAACTCTTGCGTCAATTCTGCTACAAATTGTGGACCCCTATCCAACACCACGCTTTCTGGCAATCCGTGTAATTTCCACACATTATCTTGGAACAACCTTGCTAATCCCTCTGCCGATGTCCCTTCTGTAGTGGCTACAAAGTGTGTCATCTTTGATAGCCGATCACACACTACTAATACCGCATCCTTTCCTGCTACCACCGGTAGTTTCGTAATGAAATCTACTGTTAAGTGTGACCAAGATTTTTTTGGTACCTCACTCAACTTTAATTTTCCTGCCAGTTCCTCTGTCCTGTTTTTCATCCTCTGACATAGATCACACCCTTCCACATACTTTCCTACATCTCTTGTCACTCCCAGCCACCAATAATTTCTTGTCACCAGCTCCACTGTCTTCCATCTTCCTCCATGTCCAGCTGCCGGCACATCATGATGTAACCGGATTATTTCTACCCTCAACTCCTCATCCTTTAGTACATATATCTTCTCTTCTTTTAACACCAAGTTGTCTTCTATCTTCCACTTGTTTCCTCGTAACTCCTTCACCCCTGCCTTCTTCATCTCCTCTACTACTCTAACTACATCTTCATCTTTACTTCTTGCTTTTTTTATTTTTTCTACTATATCTACCTTGGGTCCTTCTATAACTACTTCATATATACTACAGATCCAATTGTCCTTTATAAATACTTGATTGTCATTGTCTTTTTCTATTCCTATCTTCCAATCCGCTCTTCGACTAAGTCTATCTGCTTTTCCCATTTTACTGCCTGCCACATGCTTCAGGATAAAGTCAAACCGAGACAGATACAATGCCTATCTTGCTTGTCTCCTGTTTAATTTTTGTGCTTTCATAAAATATTCCAAATTCTTGTGATCTGTCCAGATCTCGAATTTGAATTGCGCTCCCTCTAGCAAGTGTCTCCAAGCTTCCAATCCTCTTACAATCGCCAGCATCTCTTTATCATGTATTTTGTAATTTCTCTCTGTTTCATTTAATGATTTTGAGAGAAACGCCACTGGTCTCCATAACCCATCTTTACATTCCATGGATAACACTCCCCCTGTAGCGTAGTCTGACACATCTACTTCCATCCTCATTTTTTTGTCGATATCTGGAGCTGCCAACACTAGCTCCTTTGTAAACCACTCCTTCAGCTCTCTGAATGCCTTTTTCTCTTTCTCTGCCCACTCCCATTTTTTGTCCTTTTTTACTAAATCATGTAATGGCCTTGCCACCATTGCAAACCCTTCTATGAACCGGCGATAGTAATTGGCCAGTCCCAAGAACTTCTGAACGTCTTTGACACATTTTGGTGTCGGCCACTCCAAGACTCCTTTTACCTTCTCTTTCTCCATCTTAATCCCCTCTGGTCCTATTACCACACCTAAGAAATTCACCTCTCTTACTTTCCACTTATACTTCTCCGGCTTCACATACAGATCGTTTTCCTCTAGCCTCTTAATTACCTCCGCTACCAGCTCATCATGCCCCTCTTCTGTCTCCGTTCCTATTATCACATCATCAATAAAAACTGCTACTTTCCCTGTATTCGTCAAATCCCTCAATAGCTCGTTCATCATGGCCTGGAACGTAGCTGGAGAGTTTGTTAATCCAAAGAACATAACAGTTGGTTCAAATGACCCTTCTGGCATTGTGAACGCAGCCTTCCACTCATCTCCCTCCTTAGTCCTCACATTGTTATATCCCCACCTCAGATCCATCTTCGTAAACACCTTCTTCGTCCTAATATTTTCCAGAACCTCCAAAATTAGAGGAAGTGGGTAATTGTTTTTTACTGTCCACTCATTCAGGTATCGGTAATTCTGGACCATCCTCTTCTTCCCATCCTTCTTTCCTACAAAGAACACCGGTGCCGTTTGCGGTGATTTTGACGGCCGGATGTACCCCTTCCTTAACTGTTCCTTCACAAACTCTCTAACCTCCTCTCTTTCTTCTCTCGACAAAGGGTATACCTTCCCTTTTTGTGGCATAAACCCCTCCTTCACATCTATTACATGGTCCCACAATTTTCTTGTAGGCATTCTCTCTGACTGCTTCTTCCCGAACACCTTAATCCACCTATGAAACTTCTCCAGTACTAGTCTTCTTGCTTCCACCTCTGATTTTGCTGCCTCTTCTTCCTTGTCCCAATTTCCCACTCCTCCGCCACTTTTCTAACTTCTACCATTCTTCCTTTTTTCTGTTTTCTCTTCTTCTCCTTTTCCTCTTTCCTTTTTTCTGCTTCTTCCTTTGCTTCTTCTTCCTTCTGCTTCTCCCATCCTGACTTTCCTTGCACCGGTCTCCACTGCCTCCCACATTCCTCTGGACATCTTGTCATTCTGACTTCCCCTGTCTTCCAATCGATTTCTGGATTATGACGTGCCAGCTAGGGCATTCCCAAAATTACTGACCACTTCTGTCCTTCTATCACATCAATCTCTGTCCTCTCCACATGCCCCTTATAATATACATTTACCTCCACTGTGTTTTCTATTGGTCCTTCTTTATTGAAAGACCTATCCACATTTCTCACCTACATTGGCCTCTCCAACTTCTTTAGCTTAAAGCCCTGTTTTCTGGCAAATTCAGAGCTCATAACTAATCCTGTCACCCCGCTATCCAACAGCGCTTCCACTGTAATTCCCTCCTGTATATCCAATCTTTCTAGTCCTATTTTTATTGTTATCTCCCTTAGTGTCTTCCCTTCTGTCTTTCTTACTTCTGTCTCCTCTTTTCCAGATGCATCAGCTTCTATTTCTTTAGCTAATACACTGTATCTATTTGGAGAACCTAGTTGAGGAGTTCTAGGTTCTCTCTCTCTTTTAAATTGTCTACAAAGTTCAAAATCTCCTCAATCCTTCCTCCACCATATTCCACCCTTCTTTCATCCATCAGCCTCCCTCTTCCTCTATTCCTACAGTGGTGGGCCATATGCCCAAATCCTCTGCAGGCGTAACAGTTTCTACCCCGGTCTACTTCCATAGCAAAAGGATCCCTTCTCGGAGGGACCCCCGTATTCTGTCTCATCCCTTGCTCCGATCCTCTTACCACTACCGCATTCGTTCTTTCCACACCCTCTATTGGAGCAGGCCCTGTTATCACCTGCTGAGACAGTGGTTGCCTTCTCTGCCACACCAATGGTCGTGGCAGGCTCTGTCTCTGTGCTCCCCCTCCTACCTCCTTTTTCCTCAGCCTTTCCTCCTCTCTCCTGCTCTCCTGCCAGTTTCTATCCAGTGCTGTCGCCCTCCTATACCAGTTTCCTATGGAGGTTGGCAGGTTTTCCGCCTCCATCAATTTCCTTCTGATCCCTCCGTTCATCCCTCTCTTGAATTCCTCTACTAACAGCCTTCCTTCATACCCATTCTCTCTTGCCGCCCTTTTAAACTCCTGAACAAATTCCTCCATCGTCTTTCCTCCCTGCTCTAACTTCCTTAATTCTGCCACCTTTACCGATTCTTCCTCTCCTCTACCAAACTCCTTTCTTAAACTTGTAAAAAATTCCTCTGCTGTCTCGTATTCCATTTCTCCTGACTCTAACTCCTCCATTATGTTCTCCTTCCACATATCTGCCGACCCTCCCTGCACATACAATAGCACCCACTACACTTGCTCTTCCACTGATATCCCCCTCATCTTTATCTTCAAGTATAGCCTGCATGCCATAATAAAACCTCCTACCTTCCCTGCTTCTCTGTTAAAGATAGCCGGTTTGGCCACCTCCATATGGGCCCCTGTGTTAGACCCTGTTCCAGCCCCTCCTGCTCCTACTCCTCCTTGTGCCACAAGCAGGGCCTGTATTTGCACTTGCATCGCAGCCAACTGCTCCTGCTGCTATCGGATGATTTCATGAAGATTGAGTTGACTTATATTGAGATATGGGGGCGGTGAGTCAATTGGCAAAGGTGATGATGATGATGGTGGTGGTGTTGGAGATGAGGGTATGTATAGTGGTAACACCGAGCCTGTGCTAGTCTCGGTATCAGACTCATATTCCGAAGACGAAGAAATCTCTGTAGGTGATAGTGGGCCCTCTTCAAGTCCCACCTATACGCTTACTGACTACTTGTCTGGCTACTGCCCTAAGAAAAGGTACATGATTTTGTCCTAAGAAGGACATTCTACTCTAAGCAATGTTTTAAGAATGACTGCTGTTTCTCTGCGTAGACACACCACAAGTGGGTATGTAGCACAAGGCTGATAATGGAAAGAAGTATAGATCACATCCACACAAGGTAATATATTCAAGCTGCACCAGTGGGCTTTAATGCAGTTGACCGGCTAGGCTTTCTCTGCCTAACTAGCACACCTCTTGAGTCTAGGGTCCGACTGTTTCTTTTTGACTAAAGGGCTGTGTTGTTCTTTGGTCGAGGATGAAAAGAGTAAGAGAAAAAAGTTTGTGAGGACTAGTGTTAAGTGGTCACAGGTGTGGAATCAAGTTCTAATGTTATGAACTTAAACTCTTAGAGTAGGATAAAAGAACAACTCTTGTATTGAGTAACACAAGAGAACTTGATAGAGTTCCTAATACAAAGTAGTCTACCTTATATACTATTGCCCATGGTCCGTGCTAGCTACTGTGCACCCTACCCTAAATGACCATGAGTATAACATGAGGCCAGCATATGTTGTCCATGCTGTATGACATCACTTTGTTCCAGAACCTTCTACTTTATTCTCCCAAGTCCTGTGATCAGTCTTGTGACTTCGCCATCAATTTGTGACTGATGTGACAGTGTGACTGATAACCCTAACCCGAGTTGTTCTAAAAATAGAAAATTAAAAAGAAAAAGAAAATAAAAATAAAATAAAATAAAAAGGGAAAATAAAATGGAGTTCATTGTCAGCAATCTTGACAATTAAGGAAAACTCAGGAGGAGATGAAGAGATATACAGACAGGGGAAGAAAAGAAACGGAAAAATGGAAGAGAGGAGATTGGGTACTATTGAGCACTAAAGACTTAGTGTTTAAGGAAAGACCAAGCAAGAAGTTGATGGAGAGGTATGTGGGACCGTATGCGATAGAAGAAGTGGTATCCTTGAATGCGGTAAAGTTACGATTGCCAAGTTCAATGAGGATTCATCCGGTGGTGAATGTAAGCTGGATAGTGCATTATAAAGAGCAGGTTAAAGGGCAAAAGAAAGAAGAAGGGAAACTGGTAGAGGTAGAGGGAGTAGAAGAATGGGAAGTCGAAAAAAATATTAAACAAGAAAAAAATAAGGGGAGTAGAGAAGTATTTAATATGGTGGAAGGGATTTACAGCTGAAGGAGACACTTGGGAGAGGAGAGAAAACTTAAAAAATGCAGAAGAGTTGATTGAAGAGTTCGAACAGGGGGAAGTAGTAGTGAGACGACAGGTGAGAGAGGATGAAGAATACAGAAGGATGGAGCTGCCAGGGAAGTATACAGCGAAGTTGTTGTATGGGTGGGATGATCGAAAATTTGAGGAAGAATATCTAAATAAATTGGAAAAGAATTGGAAGAAGTGGAAGGAAGATAAGAAGATTGATGAAGATAAGCATTTAGAGAGGATAGAAGCAAAAATGGAGGAAGAAAATGAGAGGATGGGAAGAAGAGACTGGAGAACAGAACATTTCTCTGGAGGAGAAATCTTAAGAGGGGGGTAATGTCAAGATTGTTGATAGTAGACTTCATTTTTATTTCCTCTTTTCACTTTATTTTATTTTTTCTTTTTCTTTTTTCATTTATTTTCTATTTTTAGAACAACTCAGGTTAGGGTTTATCAGTCACACAGTCACAAGTTGATAGCCAAGTCACAAGACTGATCATAGGACTTGGGAGAATGGAGTAGAAGGTTCTGAAATGAAGTAACGTCATATAGCATAGACAACACATGTTGGCCTCATGTCATACACATGGTCATTAGGGTAGGGTGCACAGCAGTAAGCACGGACTATGAGTAATAGTATATAAGGTAGACTACTTTGTACTAAGAACTCTATTGAGTTCTCTTGTGTTTCTCTAATACAAGAGTTGTTCTTACTTCCAACCTTAAGGAATAAGTTCATAACAACTGTCTTTTCAAATGACCTCCAAAATCATTGTTAGTCACCTCCTGTCAATATCAAAGTATACTCTACTTTTTCAGGTAATGTTCTAGACAATTCTGCCCATGTTTCTAACCATCTGTACACTATTATTTTAATAGTTAGCTTAGTATCTATTCTGCTAGATTGTAATAAATAGTAAGATATTTAGAATAGTGATTATCTTTGGAAAATCTCATCCTATTCTTTTAGGTTGTTCTAAAGGTAGGTTATACTTAATTAGTATATCCTATAATATATACTTAGGTTTTTCTGAAAACACAACTCTACTATAATTTGGTTAGTCACTCTAATACTTTTGTTGTTGCTAGATTAAGAATAGTACTGTTGTAGCAACCACTCGCTGGAATGGCACTTGTAGTATGCTTACTTCAGTAAAGCTCACAGAAGACTATCTAGTAGTGAGGATTACAAGAGAACTTGACAAGGAGCCCTCACTGCATTGCTCCTCTATTTATATAAATACAATGTGGTCCGTACTACAACAATGTGTCTATCTTATATCTTATTACTCATCCACCATGCTTCTACCTCAAGGCCACCATGCCATGTCCATGTGCCCTGACATCATACTCTTTAATCTCTGTCACCATGCATGCACCATGTGTACACCATGAGGAACTTATGTCCCTTGATGTCACTTCTAATCCTAACTCTAATCTAGACTCCCCTTGATCCTTCTAGACTGTTAGTCCTTCTAGACCATTCTAGACTCTGTCACATGACTTCCAGGTCACATGCTCTTCCTCTGTTATAGACTAATAATGTTATGGTCTTAAATTCTTAGTGTTGGATAAAAGAACAACTCTTGTATTGAGTAATACAAGAGAACTTGATAGAGTTCCTAGTACAAAGTAGTCTACCTTATATACTATTACTCATAGTCCGTGCTTACTGCTGTGCACCCTACCCTAATGACCATGTGTATGACATGAGGCCAACATGTGTTGTCTATGCTATATGACGTTACTTCATTTCAGAACCTTCTACTCCATTCTCCCAAGTCCCATGATCAGTCTTGTGACTTGGCCATCAACTTGTGACTGTGTGACTGATAAACCCTAACCTGAGTTGTTCTAAAAATAGAAAATAAAAGAAAAAGAAAAAGAAGAAAATAAAAATAAAATGAAAAGAGAAAATAGGAATAAAGTCCACCGTCTATGATCTTGACAAATAATTACTACTATCCTATTTCTGTCCACTAACCCTAACCCTAAAGTCTGTCCACACACTTGTCTTATAACAAGTACCTTTACTATTTCTCCATATATTCAATAGTTCAAATTAGTGTTTACAAAAATGGACTTAAGTACTATTCTAGACTACTGTCAGAGTTGAAGATAGTAGACTCTAATTATTTTCAATTCCTTTTATTTTTATTTTGAAACTTAGGACTAGGGGTTAGTGTAATATTATGCACCCACAGTCATAGTTACAGGATCACATGACATGAGAAAATACATAGAAGGATCTAGAACAAATAATATTATACAATATAGTAATAACATGTTAATCTTATGCAAACACATATACTTTAGGGTAGAATAGGATAGTGTGCACACAGACTACAGTCTATAGTATATAAGATAAACTAGTTTGTACTTGGAACTCTATTAAGTTCTCTTGTGTCAACCCTAATACAAGATTTCTTTTATTGACCCACTCTAAGATCTTTGAGTCATAACAGCTTTTTCTTCAGACTTTGTCTCTCTCTTATCCTAAATTTCCCACTCTTTTGCTATTTTATTTATCTTTATTGTTCTTTCTTTTTTCTTTCTTTTTTCTTTCTTTTGTTTTTGCTATCCCAGTTTTTCTTGTTTTGGTCTTTACTGTTTTCCACACTCTTTTGGACACCTTGTCATCTTTACCTCCTCTGTTCTCTAGTCAATCTCAGGGTTGTGGTATGCAAGCCACAGCATTTCCAAAATTACACTCCATTTCTGTTCTCCAATTATATCAATCTCCATTGTTTCCCTATGCCCCTGATAATAAATGTTTACCTCTACTATATGTTCAATAGGTCCTTTCTTGTTG
>JAJOHK020001216.1:0-14982 GCA_022457215.2 Leucocoprinus gongylophorus | reverse complement strand
CTCAAGGCCACCATGTGTACTCTATGTGCCCTGACGTTATCTTCCAGACTATTCTACCATGTTCTAGGCTTGTGATGTCACATCATGTGACCTGTCATGTGACTTCCTTGTCACGTGCCTTCTTCATTTTTTTTTTTTTAAATCAACAATTTATTACACGGCACGCGTAGGCAGACCGTGGTAGCTACTTTCGTAACTATGTACATGAGGCATGATACAACATGAGAGAGAAAAAGAGAAACAGAGAAAGAAAAGAAAGAGAAAGAAAAGGGAAGGAGACTAACTGAGTGTCAAGTAAATGTAAAGAAACGAAATAGAACTATTTAAATAGAAACTGGACTGTCATTGAATGCGAAGGCACTCGGATTAGCACTTAGAAACATGACGAAATGCTTCAAGGTGTCTCTTCTGGGGTTCCAATACCTGTTAAATCTTTTGCAGTCATAAAGAATATGTTTCCTTGACTCGATTGGATACTCATTGCATGGGCACAAAAATTCCTCGTTCGGGAAGAAATGAAGTCTGTACTCTCCGATGGGTGCATGGTTAGTGATTGCTCTGGTAGCTCGAGCGCATAGCGAATTAGAGTGGCCGACTAGTTGAAGCCATGGACCTCCTTTAGTGTAGGAAGGTAGGATAACATCGAGATCGTCATCAAGTAGCTCGAGGAAATTTTTGCCTTTCCCATCGGATGCCTGGAACGTCATTTTCCAAAGATTTATAAGTTTGTTGCTATTGGATTTCTTGCAAAATTCCCAAGAGGTTTTGCTAGGGAGGGACAGCGTAACCATGAAGGATTTGGAGTCCTTATCTACTTCATGGTGGAGTTTCCATTTGAGTTTACTAGGGCATTCCCAGAACTCGATGGAATTGGATTCATTGGAAGTGAAGAAATTCCGAAGATTTCTGAGGATAGCGACGGAATGAATTTGGAGTGGATGCGAACCAGGGTCGAAGATCTTCTTGGCCACATGAATGGAATCTGTGACGACGACGATCTTGGATACATTATTCAGCGAGCACGCTTGATTGATGCCACATCTGATAGCGAATAATTCAGCCTCCGAGCTTGTTACAAAAGAGGCGTGATGGACGGTCTTGATCAGAGGGCAATCGGTGGAATGGATATGTGAGACGGACGTAGCAATGTCCTTCTTGATGCTTGCATTGGTTATGACCAGAGCGGTATTTGGAATCGACGAGTTTCATAGAGCCATTTCGTCAAGTTCTTGAGTGCGGCGATTGTTTTTTTCTTTTTTTGATTTATCTACTAAATTAAAAGAAAAACGATCAGAGAAAATGTCTATAATACGTTGACCCGGAGTGAGTTCAGGATCGAGGGGAGAGAAAGAGGGAAAAATTCCATGAGACTTTACTTCCGAGTCAATGAGGTGACCTTTGGCCAGGGTTTTTTGACGATGAGTCAAAGAGCCTGTGTTTGAAGGGTTGTGTAACTGAGGGGAGTCGTCCATTAGATTGTTCAGAATGTAGCTTTTCGGGAGCTTGAAAGGACGTAATTGAGACCTTTTAGCGATTTTCTGAAGGTGATATTTGACTGGAATAAGACCCGCCAGAGCTTCGATTCCTTCTAGTGGTGAAGTCTTAAACGCTCCCAGAATCCAAACGGCAGCTCTTCTTTGCATTTTGTTGAGAGCTTTCATGTGGTAAGACAGCGGGGCTCTATTGTAGAACCAGAGTTGGAATCCGTATAGGGCTATCGGGAAGGCGCAACATCTGTAAAGGAGACGTTTTTGAAAGGGGTTGATACCTCGAGACAAATTTCCGAGGAGTTTCATGTACTTGATTGTTGAAATTGCTTTGTTAGCGTAGAAGTCGATGTGCTTGTGAAATGATAGTTTTCTATCGAAGATGAATCCCAGATATCTCCACAAATCCTTGGGACGAAGTATAGGGCCTCCAAGGGGTGAAAGATCCAAGGGAGGGGGATTGAATACGTCTTGGGATCTGCTGAAATGGAAATTTTCAGTTTTGGAGTGTTCGATGACGAGACCAAAACTGTCAAGAAGTTTAGACAAGATATTGTAACTACAATAAAGATGAGAATTGGAGATATGGAAGGATTTGTTCTGACAAATGAAGAGACCATCATCAACGAAGGAAAGAATAGAAATAGGAATGTTGAGAATTTTAAACCTTTTTTCTAAAATATAGAGAAGAGGGGAAAGATAGAGTGATGAAAGGATAGGGGATAAAGCAGAACCTTGGCCAACCCCAATGTTAACTTCAAAGAGAGGAGATAAAAAATTATTCCAAAGATATTTCGTGCTTCTTTGGGTTAAATAATTAGAAAAGAAAGAAATGACTTTCGGATCGAAACCCGCTTTCTCAAGGATGAGAACGAGGAAGCGGTGGTTTAAAGAGGGGAAAAATTGAGAAATGTCGAAAGCTAAAGTACTAGTGGCTCTTCCCTTGATCCATCCAGAGCGAACAATGTGGGTAAGCACGATGCCGGCATCTGCGGTGGATTTGAATTTGAGACCTCCAAGTTGGCTCAGATGAATGAAATCATTGGAGGCGACTGAGAATTGAAGTCGCTCAGCAATCACTTTTTCAATGAGTTTGCCCAGAGTGTTGAGAAGGACAATAGGGCGAAATGCCTTCAGATTATCGTATGACTGTTTGTTTGGTTTAGGTATGATAATCGTGGTAGACATTTTGAAGTGATTCGGCCAATGTCCAAGATTGATGCAAGCATCTGCAATATTGATGACGTTCGAAAGACAGGCGTCATTTTTGACGATGGTTTTCCAGTGGCGCCAAGTCAGTCTATCTGGTCCGGGCACAGAAGAGTCAGCACAATTGCTAATCGCTGATAAGAATTCAAATTTAGAGAGAGAACCCCAACTCTGAGTCAGTTTGTGATCAATTTCGTTAAGAATTTCAACGTCGACTTGATGATGAATTGCTGTGTTGAACATGCTGTGTAAAGCCGTCCATAGATTCTCAGGAGTGAGACATGGCCGATTATTGTGTTTGATGGCTTCAATTGCTGGAAGCTTTCTCTTCTTGACCTAGTTCATCAACTCCCATGGGCCACGGCTCTTGTTCGCGATTTCTTGGATTTTATTGTCGAAGAATGATCTCTTGGCATTCTTGACCACCAATTTGAAAGACTTCCAGTTTTCGCAGCTTCTTTCAGTCCTGTATGCGAGAAGAGTGCTTCTGCAAGAATCCGACCACCATTGCTTGGAGTGTTTAGAGAATATAGACTTCTTAGCGTTTTTAACCCACATTTGGTCGACAATTGCCTTAAATTGATCGACAGTTGCTTCTAAATTATCAATGCTTTCAATGAGGGATGTGTCCAACTTGCTGAAACTCGAAATAACGTCCTTGATGAACTTGGCTTCTTGATCGCTATTGGGGGGTATAGTGAATTTGGAAGATTGGATGAATTCTTCAGTGATAGGAATGTCGACGACGAGAGGAGCATGATCTGACAAGAGGCGATAGTCAGGTAGGATAGAATGGTTATCTAGTTCAGCAGATCCATGGCGAAGGAACATAAGATCGATAACCGAGTTTGACTCTCTTGTGGTATCTGAAAATCTCGTAGGACCTGGGTTGGTTGGCGATGAAAGGGATAGATCAAAAGAATCCGCTATCATAATAAGATCATCGCTAATAGAAGAATGAAAAGGGAAAGACGGGTCCCATAAGTTATCTCTAATGTTAAAGTCTCCCGTCATGAGAAGAACGTTGTTGATGTTGACTTCAGTATCCTTAAGATACTTTAAAGCCGAATGTGAAGAGTCTGAATAGACATTCAGAATATAATAGCAGATGCCATTGTTAAAAAAAGAAATGAGACAAATGTCACGATGATCGAAGATGTCCTTGCGAAGAAGAAATTGAAGAGAAGAAAAACGAATGTTGATGAAAGTGATAACTCTTGGGTATTCGTCAGAGTTAGGCGATGATCTTGCATAGGAAATCCAGTTTGGGTGATGACAGGTTCCAATGAGGGGTTCGCCTTCGCAATTTGAGCAGCTGGGAATTTTTCGAATTTCTGACCATGGAGGTTCTTGGATTAGAATGATATCGAACTGGTTCAGAGTTTCGAGTAATGTGTTGAGAACAAGTGAATTCTTGCGAACATTTTGTGAGAAAATTTTGATTTTGTTCACAATCATAAATTGGGGATGGCGTTCTCATTGGAATGGATTGATTTTGACCTGTTTTCACGGATCTCAGTATACTTTCTGATATGCCACTCACGGTTGAAGCGATGTCTCCAAAATGGACATTGAATGGAGTCGGCTTGATGATCTCCTTTACAGTTGGAGCACTTGAACGAGTGAGGGCAAGGTTCACCTCTTTTAGTTTCAAGTCTAGGTGGGTTAGTTTTATCATTCGCTTTGCAGCACCACCCAAACTCTCTGTGGTGTTCCGACTTGTGAGAGCCATTACACTTGACACACCTAGCTCCCTGGATCCTACACGACATGGTGGCGTGACCCCACTTCCAACAATTCTTGCAGAGGGGGACACCAGGGTTCATGTTTGCACCTCTGATGGTGGCAATAAAGTTTCCTACATTGAAGCATCGGTTAATGAGCATTTTCGCGTTCTTACCACTCTGGACATCCCAGATGTCGATCCATACTAATGCTATGTCCGATTTTGGGGAGACTTTGATTACTCTTGGTTTTGAGGCAAGAGAGATGTTGTCGAAGATGTGGTTCTGCTTTAGGATGTTTTGAATGTCGTCCGACGAGAGTTTGGTTTGTCGGTTGTCCAAGTATGGGAAATAGGGGATTCCAGTGATCTTGAGGTATGATTTGGACATTGGGAGACGGGCATCTTCAACTTGAAGAGAATTGATGTCGTTCGAGTTTTTAAAGTAGTTATCGATGATGGAGATGTTCGATTGTTGGGCAATCTTGTTTACTACAACTGAGATGCCTGCATTGTCAGAACGAATGTAGTCTACTAAGACGTCGGATTTAGCGTTACGAAGCGATCTGTTGATGTTAGCCACGTGGGTAGATGAGTTCTTCATGAAAGATACTATGTTATCATTGCTCATTGGAATGATAATCTGTTTCCTCGAGGGCCCTTTGGTGGTCATCCTGATTCGGGGTTTTGCCTTATTTTGCCCATTGACGATGTTGTTAACTTGATCGATTTTATGAGCGTTAAGCGAGGGGAAAGTTTCTTTGATCTTTAAGACCTCGGATGTAGTGGCTGATGGTTTAGACGCTTGGGCGTATGATTTCCCAGGGCTCGGTTTGGGCAAAGGGTTGGCAGTTTCGACTGGGCTTTTCTTCATATGAAAGTACTTCGAGATCATGTTGACTTCCTTCTTTGACTTGGCTGGCAGAGGAGGAAGTGGAGGGGCCTTGTTGATGGTTACCGGAGTGGATTTCAGGGTTTCTTTCTTGTTGTTGCCATTAGGGGTCTGAACCGGAAATCTTGGAGAGAATTTTGATGAGATTTTCGCTCTGAGAGTGTTCGATTTGTTGTCAGTATGTAAGCTGTCCCACTTAGCACCATAGACTGAAGAGATAAAATTCCAAATAGCATCACCCATGCTATCGAAGTCGCTAAAGTCGTTTATCGCATTGCCATTAACCTGTTTATTCTGGATATACTTTGCTAAGAAATTGAGAGTAACCTTGATGTTCTTGAAATCTGATGCAACGTGTTCGATAGACCCATGAAGAGAGATAGGGTGGAACGATCTGCTCCATAATTCTGGTTCGACCAGGGCATTGATGTCGTACAGGAGTTGAACATTGAAGACGTTCTCCTTGTGTTGGCCATGTGTTGGGGATGCCTCGATGGTGCCTCCAGTAGGCCTCATGGGTGCCTGCTGGTTAGCCTGTTGGTTAGCCGCCATACTAACCCTGACCTCTTTCTCTTGCTCTGTCTCGTACGACAGCTCGCGGCTTTCAATGTTGGACTTTTCAGTCCCAGGTGCGACGTCGATCTCCATCCTTTCATGATAAGGTGTCGAGCAGCCAGAAGAAGCTAGAGAAGACTCTCTAGAAGATTTAGCAGAAGGAGAGGGGTTTCGCCCTCTCTCTCCAGAATTGGTAGCAGGAGGAACTCCCTGCTGAATGTTCATCCCTAAGTCAATTCTGTTAGACATAGGTGGTAATGAGTTATAGATGTTCAAAGCCATGTTAGATTGGTTGAAATGAGAAGAAAAGGATGATTTATTTGCAAACTTTCCAATAGGTGCTACCATACAAGATGGTGGTAAGAGGAAAAGAAGTGATGTGCCTTCTTCATTGTCTTTCCAAAAAAATAAAGTAAAGAAAAAGAAAAGTAAAATCAGAAAAAATAAAATAAAATAAAATAAAAATTGTTAGTGTCTGAATACCCATAACAGTTTGGCCGTTTATTTGCACTAAAGCCCACTAGTGTACTTTGAACATATCACCTTTTGTGAACGTGCTCTTTACATCTTTCTTTTATCACCCTTGTACTACATATCTACTTGTGGTGTATCTACGCAGAGGAATAGCAGTTAGTTCTTAAAACAGCTACTTAGAGTAGAATGGCTTTCTTAAGCCAACATCGCATACTTTTCATTAAAACAGTAGTCGGTAGACTCAAGTAGTCAGTAAATGGTATAGACAGGACAAGAAGAGGACCTGCTATTACCTATCGAGAAAATTCTGTCTTCATCAGAATACAAATCGGAGAGTGAATCTAGCACAGGTTCTGCACTCCCTTTATATACACCATCACTACCAACACCACCACCACCTTCAACATCACCATCACCAATTGACTCACCACCCTTGTACACCAATATGAGTCAAATAAATCTTCATGAGATTATTAGGCAGCAGCAAGAACAGTTGACTGCGATGTAGGCACAGATACAGGCCCTGCTTGTGGCACAGGGGGGAGCAGGAGCAGAAGGAGAAGTAGTGGGATCCAACATGGGATCTCACATGGAGGTGGCAAAACCAGCCATCTTCAACGGAGAGGCAGGGAAGGTAGGGGGTTTTATCATGGTGTGTAGACTATTTTTGAGAACAAAGATGAGGGGGAATACGGTGGAAGAACAGGTACAGTGGATCTTGTTGTATGTGCAGAGAGGGTTAGTAGATGTGTGGAAAGAAAATATAATGGAGGAAATATAAGCTGGGGAGATGGAATATGAGTCATCAGAGGAATTTTTGACAACATTAAGGCGAAGAGGAGTCGGTTAAGGCAGCAGAACTAAAAAAGATGGAACAAGAGGAGAGGATAATGGAAGAATATGTACAAGAATTTAAAAGAGCAGCAAGGGGTAGTGGATATGAAGGAAGACCACTGGTGGAGGAGTTTAAAAGGGGAATGAACGGAGGGATAAGGAGGAAGCTGATGGAGGCGGAGAATTCGCCAACCTTAATAAAACAATGGTATAGGAGGGCAACGGCCCTTGACAGGAATTGGAGGGAGAGTAGGAGGGAAGAAGAAAGATTGCGAGAAAAGAAGGAACTAGGAGGAGGGGCTCTGAAACAGGAACAGAGACAGAACCTGCCATGACCCCTAGTATGGCAGAGGAGACAACTATTGCCTCAGCAGGTGACAACAAGGCCTGTTCCAATGGAAGGGATAGAGAGGACGAATGCAGTAGTTGTGAGAGGATTGGGGCAAGGGGCCGGGGTTCCCTCAAGAAGGGATCCTTTTGCAATAGAGGTGGACCGGGGTAGGAATTGTTATGCCTGTGGAGGATTTGGGCACATGGCCCATCATTGCAGGAATTGGGGACAGAGGGGGAGAGTGGCGGAGAATAGGAGAGTAGAATATGGAGGTGGAAGAATTGAGGAGATTCCAAACTTTGTAAATAATTTAAAAGAGGAAGAGAACTTAGAACTCCTCAACTAGGTTTTCAGAACAGATACAGTGTATTAGCTAAAGGAATAAACGCTGATGCATCTGAAACAGAGGAGAAAGAAGTAAGGAAGGCAGAAGAAAGAACATTGAGGGAGGTAACAGTGAAAATAGGATTGGAAAGAATAGATACTCAGGAGGGAGTAACAGTAGAGGCATTGTTGGACAGTGGGGTGACTGGGTTAGACATGAGCTCAGAGTCTGCCAAGAAACAGGGATTTAAGTTAGAAAGACCAATGAATGTGAGAAATGTGGATGGGTCGTTTAATAAGGAGGGACCAATAAAAAATACTATGGAGGTTAATATTTATTACCAGGGGCATAAAGAGAGAACGGAGATTGATGTCATTGGGGGACAAAAGTGGATGGTAATCTTGGGAATGCCATGGTTAGCTTGCCACAATCTTGAGATTGATTGGAGAATGGGAGAAGTGAAAATGATGAGATGTCCAGAAGAGTATGGGAAGCAGTGGAGACCAGTACAGGGGAAGTAGGAGTAGGAGAAGCAAAAAGAAGAAGCAAAAGAAGAGGCCAAGAAAAAGAAAGAAGAAAAGAAGAAGAAGAAAACGAAAAAATGGAAGACAATGGAGGTGAAAAAAGTAGCGGAGAAATGGGAGATATGGGAGGAAGAAGAAGAAGCGGCAAAGTCAAAAGCAGAGGCAAAGAAGTTGGTACCAGAAAAGTTCTATGAGTGAATAAAAGTGTTTGGGAAGAAGCAATCAGAGTGGATGCCAACAAGAAAGACATAGGACTATGCAATAGATGTGAAGGAAGGGTTTGTACCAAAGAAGGGGAAGGTGTACCTGTTTTCAAGAGAGGAGAGGGAGGAGGTAAGAGAGTTTGTTAAAGAGCAGTTGAGAAAAGGATATATTCGGCCATTGAAGTCACCACAAATGGCGCCGGTATTCTTTGTGAGGAAGAAAGATGGGAAGAAACGAATGGTGCAAGATTACAGGTATCTCAATGAGTGGACAATTAAGAACAACTATCCACTCCCATTGATATCGGATGTCCTGGAAAATATTGGGACAAAGAAAGTGTTTACGAAGATAGACCTGAGGTAGGGGTACAACAATGTGAGGATTAAGGAGGGGGATGAGTGGAAGGCTGCGTTCACGATGCCAGAAGGGTCGTTTGAACCGACAGTAATGTTCTTTGGGTTGACGAACTCACCAGCAACTTTTTAGGCTATGATGAATGAGCTGCTAAGAGATCTGATCAATACAGGGAAAGTAGCCACTTTTATTGATGATGTGATAGTGGGAACCGAGACAGAGGAAGGACACAATGAGTTAGTGGCAGAGGTGATCAGGAGGTTGGAAGAAAACAATTTATATGTGAAGCCAGAGAAGTGCAAGTGGAAGGTTAGAGAAGTGGGATTTTTAGAAGTGGTTATAAGACCAGATGGAATAAAGATGGAAGAGGAAAAGGTGAAAGGGGTTATAGAATGGCCAATACCCAAGTGTGTCAAAGATGTCCAGAAGTTCTTAGGGTTGGTGAACTATTATCATCAATTCATTGAGGGCTTTGCCTCTATAGCTAGGCCATTACATGATATGGTTAAAAAGGATAAGAAGTGGGAGTGGACAGAAAAACAGGAAAAGATATTTAAGGAATTGAAAGAACAGTTCACAAAGGAGCCAGTATTGGCAGCTCCTGACATAGACAAAAAAATGAGGATGGAAGTGGATGCATCAGATTATGCGACGGGAGGTATGTTGTTGATGGAATGTGAGGATGGGTTGTGGAGGCCGGTGGCATTTCTTTCAAAGTCGTTAAATAAAACAGAGAGAAATTATGAGATACATGACAAAGAAATGTTGGCTATTGTAAGAGGGTTAGAAGCATGGAGGCATTTGTTAGAAGGAATACAGATCAAATTTGAAATATGGACAGATCATAAAAATCTGGAATATTTCATGAAAGCACAAAAGTTGAACAGGAAACAGGCCAGATAGGCACTATACTTGTCTTGGTTTGACTTTACCTTGAAGCATGTGGCAGGAAGTAGAATGGGAAAGGCAGACAGACTCAGTAATAGAGCAGACTGGAAAGTAGGGGTAGAAAATGATAATGACAATCAAATAATTATCAAAGACAATTGGCTTCATAGGTTAGAAGAAGTAATTATAGAAGGACCAGAGGTAGATATATTAGAAAAAATAAAAAAAGCTAGAAGTAGAGACGAAGATGTAGTTAGAATAGTAGAGAAGATGAAGAAGGCAAAAGTGAAGGAGTTATAAGGAAGCAAGTGGCAGATTGAGGGGGAATTAGTGTTAAAGGAAGGGAAAGTGTATGTACCGAAGGATGAGGAGTTAAGAGCTGAAGTAATTTGGTTACATCATGATGTACCGGCTGTGAAACATGGAAGAAGGTGGAAAACAATGGAATTGGTGATGAGGAACTACTGGTGGCCAGGAGTAACAAGGGATGTTGGAAAATATATTGAGGGATGTGATTTGTGTTAGAGGATGAAGAATAGAACAGAAGAGTTAGCAGGGAAGTTGAAGTTAAGTGAGGTGCCGAAGAGACTATGGTCGCATCTAATGGTAGATTTTATAACAAAGTTACTAGTAGTAGCAGGAAAGAATATAATATTAGTAGTATGTGATCGGCTATCAAAGATGACACACTTTGTAGCCACTACTGAAGGGACATCAGCGGAGGGATAGTGAGGTTGTTCCGAGACAATGTGTGGAAATTACATGGGTTGCCAGAAAGCATGGTGTTGGATAGGGGTTCACAATTTGCAGTGGAATTAACTAAAGAATTGAATAGGATGTTGGAGATCCAAATGAAGTTGTCGACTGCGTTCCACCCACAAACAGATGGGCAAACAGAATGAATGAACTAAGAGTTGGAGCAGTACTTGAGGTTCTTTGTGGAGCACAGGCAGAAGGATTGGCCAGAATGGTTGGCATCAGCAGAATTTGCAGTAAATAATAAAACTCATACTGCAACTAAGGTGTTGCCATTTATGGCAAATTATAGGAGAGAATTAAGGATGGGGGGAGATATAAGGAAGAAGGGAAAAGTAGAAAGTGTAACAGAGTTTGTGAAGAAGATAAAGAAAGTACATGGGGAAGCTGGAGCAGCATTATGGAAAACACAGGAGGAAATGAAGAGGTATGTGGATCGGAGCAGGAAGGAGATAGAGAAGTAGAAGAAGGGAGACAGAATATTATTGAGTACTAAAGACTTGGTGTTCAAAGAAAGACCAACAAAGAAGTTGACAGAGAGGTATGTGGGGCCGTATGTGATAGAGAAAGTGGTATCAACGAATGCGGTGAAATTGCGATTACCATCTTTAATGAGAATTCATCTGGTGGTCAATGTGAGCCAGATAGTGCAATATAAGGAGCAGGTAAAGGGACAGAGGAAGGAGGAAGGAAAACCAGTGGAAATAGAAGGAATTCAAGAATGGGAGGTAGAAAAAATCTTGAATAAAAAGAAAATAAGAGGAGTAGAAAAGTACTTGGTACAGTGGAAAGAGTTCACAGCAGAAGAAGATATATGGGAAAGAAAAGAGAATTTGAGAAGTGCAGAAGAAGCATTAGAAGAATTCGAAGGGAGGATGAATGAGGAGGTTAGGAGGCAAGAGAGAATAGACATGGCAGAAGAAAGGGACTTCAAAAGGAAGGAATTACCAGGGAAGTTCACAGCAAAGACATTGTATGGGTGGGATGATGGAAAATTTGAAGAGGAATACTTGAAGAAGCTGGAAAGGAATTGGAAAAAGTGGAAAGCAGTTTCTCCGGAGGAGAAACCTTAAGAGGGAGGTAATGTCAAGATCGTTGACAATAGACTTCATTTTTATTGTCCCTTTTCATTTTATTTTAGTTTTCTTTTTCTTTTTTCTTTTATTTTCTATTTTTAGAACAACTTGGGTTAGGGTTTATCAGTCACGCTGTCACATCAGTCACAAGTTGATGGCAAAATCACAAGACTGATCAAGAGACTTGGGAGAATAGAGTAGAAAGTTCTGGAATAAAGTAACATCATACAACATGGACAACACATATTGGCCTCATGTCATACACATGGTCATTTAGGGTAGGGTGCACAGTAGTGAGCACGGACCATGAGTAGTAGTATATAAGGTAGACTACTTTGTACTAGGAACTCTATTGAGTTCTCTTGTATTACTCAATACAAGAGTTGTTCTATCGCTTAAACCTTTGAGCTTTAGTTCATAACACATTGTCTTTAACAATACACTTAAGATGTTTCCATGATAACTTGTTGGGTCTAGGAGTTAATGAATTATTGCACTTGTTGATAAAACTGATGAATTCTTCTTCAGAAAAAGGAAGCCACCTCATTGAATGTTTATTTGAAATTTCACTTAGTATGCTAATATCAATATAACAGTCTTGAGCCATATTAAAGGACAAGTAAAAAGCTTGCTAAAGATCATTGATTTCAAGGCAAGAACAGCTGTTATACTTGATTGCTTCAATAGCTAGTAGCTTTTATTTATTGACCCAATTCATAAGTTCCCATAGGCCATGTTTTTTGTTGGCAATTTCTTAGATTTTCTGATCAAAGAATAGACATTTGGTTCTTTTAACTGTATCCTTAAATTGTTTCCAATCTTCAAGTCATTTTAAAGACTTGTATTTCTTGAGATCTCTACTGCAATCAGTATCCCACCAACTCTTGGAATGTTTAGTAATATTGACAATCTTTAAATTCTTAGCCCATATTCTTTCCATAGCATTAGCAAAGGATTGAATGGTATGTTCTAGGGTATCAAAATTTGAGATACCATCTGTGTTAATTTCCTTGATAGCTTTGATTAATTTATTAACAAAGCTTTTCTCTTAATCACTATCTTTGACAATCATTCACTTTTTCATTGGAATATGTTCTTCAAAGATTGGAATAGTGACAGTGAGTGGGGTGTGATCAGAAACAAGTCTCCATTCAGGATGAATAGAGTACCTGTCAAGTTCTTCAGATCTGAATCTTAGAAATATCAGGTCAATAACTGAATTTGAGTCTTGATTGTTGTTAGAATATCTAGTAGGAATATTGTTAGTAGGTTCAGAAAGCCTCAAATATATAGAGTCTGCAATGTCTATAAGCAAATTGCTATAAATAGAATGATATGGGTAGTTAGGATTCCATATATTGTCTCTAATATTGAAATCTCCAGTCATAATCAGTGTTGTGACAACCACTAGACTGAACTGTCCAATGATCTCACTAATGAGTAAAGCTCAAAGTAGGCTATAATGTGGAAATTCACAAGAGAACTCAACAAGGAGTTTCTGCTGAATTAGAGTCCTATATATACAAAACATGCTTGATCCATGCTACCAATACTTAAGCCTACCCTTATGTCCATGCCTTTACCTCATGTCTGCCTCAAGGTGTTATGAATCAAAGCTCAAAGGGTTAAGCAATGAAACAACTCTTGTATTGAGTTTAATACAAGAGAACTCGATAGAGTTCCTAGTATAAAGTAGTCTACCTTATATACTACTACTCATGGTCCGTGCTCACTACTGTGCACCCTACCCTAAATGACCATGTGTATGACATGAGGCCAACATGTGTTGTCCATGTTATATGATGTCACTTTATTTCAGAACTTTCTACTCCATTCTCCTAAGTCTCGTGACCAGTCTTGTGACTTTGCCATCATCTTGTGACTGATGTGACAGTGTGACTGATAAACCCTAACCCAAGTTGTTCTAAAAATAGAAAATAAAATAAAAGAAAAAGTAAAGTAAAGTAAAGTGAAAAGAGAAAATAAAAAAATGAAGTCCACCGTCAACGATCTTGACACAAGGCCACCATGTGTACTCCATGTGCCCTGATGTCATCTTCCCAATCCTTCTACCACCTTCTAGGCCTATGACATCACATCATGTGATCAGTCATGTGACTTTGATGTCATGTGCCTCTTTGTTGTCCAAGAAAGAAAATAAAAAGAAAAAGAAAACAAAATCCCTATAAAGTTAGAAAATAAAAGGAAAAGAAAATAGAAATTGTTCATGTCCAAAGCATCCCATAACAATCAGGATGTTATTGATATTTGCTTCAGTATTCTTGAAATACTTTAAAGCTAACTAAGATAAGTCTGAATAAACATTGATAAGAAAGAAAAATCAAGCCATTGTTGAAAAAGAAAATAAGAGAAATATCTCTATAATTAAAGATGTCTTTGTATATAGAAAAATGAAGAGAAAAAAGTCCTATGATGATATATGTAATGACTCTTAGGGAGTCATTATCTTTTGAAAAATAGAACAAATCATTGTCCATAATTGCTCTTGAATAAAAATGACATTAAAATAAAATTGAGTTTCTAAGATTGTATTAACAACCAAATTGTTTTTTCAAATGTTCTGTGAAAAAATCTTAATTTCTTTGATAATCATAAAAGATTATCATTTACAGCTGAACAAATCAATTGTCTTCTACTTTTATGAAGCTTTTGATATGTCTTAGAATGCCATTCTCTGTTAAAATGGTGCCTCCAGAATGGTCATGTATTTGAATTGGCTTGATAGTTCTCTTTGCAATTAGAATACTTGAAGGAGTGAGAGCATAGTTCTTCCTGTTTGGTTTTCAATCTAGGAAGGTTGGTTTTTTCATTTGCTTTGCAACATCACACAAAATGATGGTGATGCTTAGATTTATGCAAACCACTATATTTTACACACTTAGAACCTTGAATCCTACATACTCTAGTTGAGTGTTCCTACTTCTAACAATTTTTACATTGAAGAACACCCAGATTTATGTTTGCATCTCAAATTGTAGCAATATAACTTCCAATGTTGAAGCACCAATTAATAAGATCTTTAGCCTTGCTATTATTTTGAACATTCTAAATGTTGAGCCATATGATAGCTATAACTGATTTCAGGGAAATTTTAATAACTCTTGGTCATGATGCTATGACTATGTTATTAAAAATGTGGTTTTCTTTGATAATAGTTTTGACTACATAAGCTATAATTGGGATGTTAGTATTTTCAAAGAGATATGGAATACCTATGATTTTTAGGTATAATTTAGATTGAGGCAATCTTGGAGCTTCTACATTGTTTGCTTCAATGCAACTAACATTCTTAACATAGTATTCAATTGTTTAAAGGTCTAAAGGAGCTG
>JAJOHK020001215.1:0-14989 GCA_022457215.2 Leucocoprinus gongylophorus | reverse complement strand
GTTGTTTTTGAGGTCACATACTTAAAATGTCATATACTAGTTTTTAATGATGTTATTGAAGTCTTATAATACTTTGGAGAGAGATATAGAAATGAAATTGAATTTATTTGTATCTTGATTGACTGATATATAATGAAACCATTTGGAGTTACTTGAACAGTCCCAGAATTCAATAGTATTTGTTGATTGCTTATTAAAGAATTTTTGGCAATAGCAATTGATTGTGGTTGATAAGGGTAAACTATTAAATCAAAGATGTATTGCACAGAATGGATGGAATTGGTAATAACAATAATATAAAAGGCATCCAAGATTTGGACAGCTTAATTAATCATATATCTGATAGCAAATAATTTAGCCTCAGTTATTATGATGTTAATATCTCCTTGATGAAACTGGAATAAGAATGAATATAAGTGATAGATGTGGCAATCATTCTTAATGCTGGTATCAGAAACAACAATAACAGATTTAAAATTCAATAAAGCTTCAATGAAAATATCATTAAGTTTACAGATATAAGCAATCTTGCTTTCTTTGTCTTTGCAATTTGCTCTATGAACAGAAAAATGACTGGGAAAAATATCAATTAATCTAAAACTAGGAGAAAATTTACTATTTAGAGAATCAAATAAGGGGAAAATGCCATTGAGAAAATTGTTAGTATCTACAATGGAACTCTTGATTTTAAGTTGCTACTTGAAAGTCATATTTTTCAAAGAGAGATGATGAGAGTGAGAATTAATATCATGTCTGCTTTTAAAAAGAGATTTGATAGTATGATTAGATAGTGGAGTTGAGATTCTGAGTTGATGTTTACTACTGAGCTTTTGGAGATGAAGATGAATTGGAATTAAGCCAGCAATTGTTTCAATTCCCAAAGAAGGAGGAGTATGAAAATCAGCTAAGATCTAAAAGGCTGTTCTTTGTTGTATTTTTCTGAGTTCTTTGAGTGGATACAATAAAGAAGTTTTGTTGAAGTATCATAGTGAAAATTCATATAGCATAATAGAAAGAATACATGTCTTATATAAAAGTCTTTTTTGATGAGGAAGTAATTTTATCATTGAGTTTCCTAGCATTTTCATGCACTTGACTATCAACAATGCTTTATTAGAGTAAAGTTTGATATGTTGTCAAAATAAAAGTTTTTTATTGAAAATGAATCTAAGATATTTCTAATTATCTTTTGGGCAGAGAACAGGTCCCCCAAAATAGCTGAGATTGAGAGGAGGAGAGTTGGAATATCTATACAATCTGGAAAAGTAAAATTTTTTAGATTTCCCATATTCTAAGACAAGACCAAAACATTTGAGTAATCCATTATCTACAAACAAGAGAAATAAGATAGAAATATTAAGATTATTTGATATTTTTTCAAAGATGTGAAAAATGGGAGAAAAATAGAGAGCAAAGAGGATAGGAGAAAGTACAAAACCTTGACCTACATCTATATCTACATCTACATGGAAAAGAGGAGAAATAAAGTCATTCTACCAATATTGGGTTTTTCTACCAATTAAATAGTCAGAAAAGAAAGAAGAGACTTTAGGATCAAAACTGGCTTTGTTTAGAATTAGCAGTAAAAGCTGGTAGTTGATTGAAGAAAAAAATTGGGCAATGTTGGATGCCAAAGCATTTGTTTGAAGATTTTTAACTTATTCTGAACAAATGAGATAAGTGTTATAACTTAAAGATCTTAAGATTGGTCAATAAGCAGCATCTTGTATAGGGTTATATAAGAGGACTCAATGGAGAAATTTTGTACAGGAATGTCTGTCTTATATATTAAACAATGATAGTCTGTGCTACTACTTCTCTAGCTTACCCTAAAGACTATGTATTCTTCTTAAGATGTAAGACACATTGTTATAATATCATTGTTCCAGAACCTTTTATGTTCTCATAACTATTATCATGACCATATCATCTAATTTGACTGATGTGTGATAGCATGATTTTGACATTACCACCAACTCTAACCCTAAGTTCAAAAATGGAAAAATAAATCAAAAGAAAATAAAAAAGAAGTATTAAATAAAGAAGCTAGTGTCCAGGCTTTACAGGTCTGACATTATTCTCTCTTCAAGATTCCTACTTCTGGAGGAACTTGTTGATTCATCCCCTTCTTTTGTCTTATCTTTCCTTTTCCACTTCTACCAATTTCTTTCTAACTTTCTTAAATATTCACCCTCAAATTTCCCATGATTCCATTTATATAACATTTTTGCTGTATATTTTTCAAGAAGCTCCCCTCTTCTAAAATACTTCTCTTCTACCCAATCTAACTTTTCTTGTCTCCTCACTTCTGTATTCACTCTCTTCTTAAATTGTACTACTAACTCCTTTGTATTCTCTAAATCTTCCTTCTTTTTCCAGTTATTATGCTTAGCTATAAATCTCTTCTATTGGACCAAATACTTTGTTACTCCTCTTACTTATCTTTTATTTAATATTTTTCCCACCTCCTACTCTTTGACTCCTTCTACTGTTATTAGTTTTACTTCCTCCCTTTTCTATTCTCCTACTTGATCTCTGTATTGTGCTATTCAACTAACATTTACTACTGGGTGAATTCTTATTGATGTTGGCAGTTGTAATTTGATCACATTGGTAGATACTACCTCATCAATGGTGTATGGACCTATAAATTGATCTACTAACTTCTTTGCTGGTCTTTTTTTAAACACCAAGTCCTTTGTACTCAACATAACCCTATCCCCCACTTTCCATACTTCAGTTTTCTTCCTTCCTCTATCTGCTTGCCTCTTTATCTTCTCCTATGCCTTTATTAATGCTACCTCTGTGTCAAGTTCACAAATGGTGGACTTAGTTTTTCTCTATTTTACTTTTCATTTTTATTTTCATTCTGTTTTATTTTTATATTTTTCATTTTTAGAACAACTAGGGTTAGGGTTGATCGGTCATGCTGTCACATCAGTCACAACCTGATGGTGTAGTCACAAGACAAATCATGAAACATGGGAGAATTTAGTAGAAGATTCAAGAACAGATGACATCATACAACATAGACACCACATATTGGCCTTATAGACTACACATGGTTATTTAGGGTAGGGTGTATAGTAATTAGCACAGACCATCTGTAGGACTATATAAGATAGACTAGTTTGTAGAAGAGTTCTCTATCAAGTTCTCTTGTATTACTCAATACAAGAGTTGTTCTTTTGTCTAACTCTAAGGACTTAAGTTCATGACACTCTGCCTCTTCTTGCACCTTTCTCATCCTTTCTGCAAACTCCATTGCTTTCTCCACCTTTCCTTTTTTCCTCAAATCTACCACTATTCTTATTTTCTCTCCCATAGTTTGCTATAAATGGAGACACCTTAGTTGTTGAATATGCTTTATTGTTTACTACAAACTCAGCTGATGCTAACCACTCTGACCAGTCCTTCTGCCAGTAATTCACAAAGAACTTAAGATACTATTCCAGTTCCTAGTTTATTCTCTCTGTCTGCCCATCTGTTTGTGGATGATATAACATAAATAGCTTGGTTTGGATCTCCAACATCCTATTCAACTCCTTTATCATCTTTGCTGCAAACTGTGGTATCCTATCCAACACAATACTTTCCAGCAATCTATGCAACTTCCATACATTGTCTCTAAACAACCTTGCTAACTCCTCTGCTGACATTCTCTCTGTTGTTGCCACAAAGTGAGTCATTTTTGACAACCTATCACAGACCACTAGTATTGCATCCTTCCTAACTACTATCAGTCACTTTGTGATGAAGTCCACTGTTAGATATGTTTATAGCTTATCTGGCACCTTACTCAAATTTAACTTCCCTGCTGGCACTTCCATTCTATTTTTCATTCTCTGACACATGTTGCATCCTTCCACATATTTTCCCACATCTTTCACTACCCTTGGCCACTAATAATTCCTCATTACCAATTCTATCATCTTCTACTTTCCTCTATGTCCAGCTACTGGCACATTATGATGTAATTGCATTATTCTCAATTCCTCATCTTTTGGTATGTATACCTTGCCCTCTTTTAACATCAAATCTCCTTCCAACTGCTACTCTTCTCTCCTTACTACCTTTATCCCTACTTTCTTCATTTCTTCTACTACTTTTACTATCTCTTTGTCTTTATCCCTGGCCTTTTTTATTTTTTCTAGTATATTTACTTTGGGTGCTTCTATTATTACCTCATGTAAACTATGCAACCAACAGTCCTTAATAAATATTTGGTTATCATTATCCTTTTCTATGCTTACTTTTCAATCTAGTCTCCTACTTAGCCTATCTGCCTTCTCTATTTTTGTACCTGGCATATGTTTTAAGGTAAAGTCAAATCTAGATAGGTATAAGGCCTAGAGAGTCTGTCTCTGATTCAAATTTTGTGCTTTCATGAAGTACTCTAAATTCTTGTGATCTATCCAGACTTCAAATTTGTACTTAGCACTCTCTAGTAAATGCCTCCAATTTTCCAACCCCCTTATTACCACCAACATCTCCTTATTATGAATCTTGTAGTTTCTCTCTGTTTTGTTTAGAGATTTTAAGAGGAAAGCTACTAGTCTCCACTTCCCATTCTCACACTTCATTGATAATACCCCTCTCATAGCATAGTCTAATGCATCTACTTTTATCCTCATTTTTTTAATCAAAATCTGGTGCTGCTAACACTAGTTCTTTTGTGAATCATTTATTTAGCTCCTCAAATGCCTTTTCTTGCTTCTCTGTCCACTCCCACTTCTGTTCTTTCTTCACCAGGTCATACAAAGATTTAGCTATGGATGCAAATTCTTTGATGAATTGGTAGTAATAATTTGCCAATCCCAAGAATTTCTGTATATCCTTGACACACTTTGGTGTTGGCCAATCTATCACTTCTTTCACTTTTTATTTTTCCATTTTTATACTCTCTAGTCCTATTACTACTCTTAGGAACCCTACTTCTTTCACCTTCTATCATACTTCCCTGGCTTTACATACAAGTAATTTTCTGCCAATCTCCTAACTATCTCTTCCACCAGCTCATTATATTCTTCTTCTCCCTCTGTTCCAATAATTACATCATCAATAAAACTTACTACCTTCCTAGTGTTGATAATATTCTATAGAATCTCATATATTATAGTCTGGAATGTTACCAGTGAATTCATTAATCTGAATAACATCACAGTTGGTTCAAATGATCCTTCTAGGGTAGTGAATACTGCCTTTCACTCTTCTCCCTCCTTTATCCTTATGTTATTGTATCCCCATCTCAGGTCCACTTTTATAAACACTTTTTTGGTGTCTATGTTTTCTACTATGTCCAAAATTAAAGGCAAAGGGTAGTTATTTTTGACTGTCCACTTGTTAAGATATCTATAATTCTATACCATCCTCTTTTTCTCATTATTATTTCTTATAAAGAATACCAGTGCTATTTGAGATGACTTCAAGGGTTGAATATATCCCTTTCTCAATTATTCAGATATAAACTCATGCACCTCTTTCCTTTCTTCCCTTGACAATGGGTATACCTTTCCCTTTCTTGGCACAAACTCTTTCTTTATATCTATGGCATGATCCCACAGCTTCCTGGTGGGTATTCTTTCACTAGCTTTCTTGCCAAAGACATAAATCCACTTGTGGAGTTTTTCTAGAACCAGCTTATTTGCTTCTTCCTCCAACTTCACCACTTATTCTTCTTTGTCCCAAATTTTCCATGCTTTTACTACTTTTCTTACTTTGATTTTTCTTTTTTTGGTTTTTCTTTTCTTCCCTCTGTCTTTTCTCTCTTTCTTCCTAGCTTCTTCCCTTTCTTCTTCTTCCTTCTCTTTCTACTACCCTGACTTTTCCTGTTTTAGTCTCCATTGCCTTCTATATTCCTCCAGACATCTCATTATTTTTAATTCCCCTGTTCTCCAATCAATCTTAGGATTGTGGTGGGCTAGCCATGGCATTCCCAAAATTACATTCCATTTTTGTCCCCCAATGACATCTATCTCTGTTCTCTCTCTATGTCTCTGATAATTAATATTTACTTCTATCATATTTTCAATTGGCCCCTCTTTATTGAATGTCCTGTCCACATTTCTTATATATATTGGGTTTTCAATTATTTATAATTTAAACCCCTGATTTCCTGCAAATTCTGAACTCATTACTAATCTCATGGCTGTACTATCTAACAAGCCTTCTACTATCACTCCTTCTTGTATATTAATTCTTTCCAATCCAATTTTCACTATTACTTCTCTTAACATATTCCTATTGTTCAGGTTGCATGTAGATGTATTTCCTACTACTTTAGAGAGCATTGCAAACATATTATTATTAAAATCTAGTTAAAGACTACTAGATCTCCTTCTCCATTTAAATTACATTGTTCATTATTTTGTTCTGTTGCTAGCCTCTGTTCATATTCTAGTCTTCATCCCTCTCCAATTCTGTTCCCTGTTTCCCTATCCCTGCAATTCCTTACCAGATTCCCAAATCTCCTATAGTTGTAGCAGTTTCTATTTCCTCTGTCTATCTCCATGGTATATAGGTTGCATTGTGTAAACCCTATCCTCTGATTGGAGTATATAATTACTGCATTCATTTATTCTACTCCTTCCATTGGGACAGGTCCTGCTTGAGCCTATTATTGAGGGAGCTCTTGCCTTCTTGGCCAGACTTAGGACTATGACCATGGTTGCTGTGGTGCCTCTCTATAATTCACCCTTAGAGTTGGTGTCCCATTATCTTTCTTCTCTCTCAGCCTCTCTTCTTCTCTTCTTATTTCCCTCTAATTCCTGTTCAGAGCAATTACCCTATTATACTATTGCTCAATTGAGCCTGGCTGCTATTCTGACTCCATGAGCCTCTGGTATATAGTGGCATTAATTCCCCTCTTAAATTCTTCCACCAATGACCTCCTCTTGTACTTACTTTCTCTTGCTACCCTTCTAAACTTGTGTACAAACTCCTCTATTGTTTTTTCTTCCTGCTCCAACCTTCTCAACTCTGCTACTTTTATTGATTGCTTGTTCCTTCCTCCAAATTCTTTCCTGATGTCTACTAAAAATTCTTCTATGTTTTTATATTCCAGTAATCCTTCTTTTAAGTCCTCCTCCAGCATGTTTTCCTTCTAGATGTCTGCTGATCCCCCCTGCACATATGATAGTACCTACTATATTTGTTCTTCTACTGGTATTCTTCTTATTTACATCTATATATACAGCTTGCATGCTGTAATGAATTTGGCTACTTTTCTGGAACTCCCATTGAACTTCTGTGACCTTGCTACTTTGACCTGTGTATTAGGTCATATGAATATTGCTACCCTCTCTGTTCTTCCCAGCCCTACTTATATAATTATTGCTTGCAGTACTGCCAGCTGCTTCTGCTGTTATCAAACTACCTGTTTCAAGTTAATGTCATGTCAACTCATAGTGTATAGTGGTAGTGGTGTTGTTGATGATAGTGGTGGTGGTGATAGTGATGCAGGTGGTAGTAACTGATTATTAGAGAGTACTGATCCTATATTGGATTCACTCTCTGACTCATATTCTGACTCCAACATTTTCCTCTATAAGAGCTAGTAATACTCTTCATATCCACCTTACTCTGTCTACTGACCACTTATCTACTGCCTTATTAGCTAATGGATTCTTGGCTAATATCTCTAAAAAGAAAATCTCTATACTAGATGCTTTCTTTACTAGACAATATCATTTCTCTGCATAGACAGGTCACAAGGGGACACTATAGTATGAGGATTCTACTCAAAAATACTATCTAGCAACATCAACACAAGATAATACATCTACCTGTACCAGTGGGCTTTGGTACAAACAAATGACTAGATTTCCTCTACCTAATTGGCACTTCTCTTAAGCTTAGGGTCTGGCTATTTTTGTTGACTAAAGAGCAGTGTTGCTCTTCAGTTGAGGATGATGAGAGAGCAAGAGTGAATAGAGAGGGCCCTGTACTGGGCAGTCTTAGGAAGGATATTGAGTTTTAATGTTACAACTTAAAGATCTTAGGGTTAGTCAATAAGCAGAATCTTGTATAGGGTTATATAAGAGGACTCAATAAAGAAATTTTGTACAGGAATGTCTGCCTTATATATTAAACAATGATAGTCTGTACTACTACTTCTCTAGCTCACCCTAAAGACTATGTATTCTTCTTAAGATGTAAGACACATTGTTATAATATCATTGTTCCAGAACCTTTTATGTTCTCATAACTATTATCATGACCATATCATCTAATTTGACTGATGTGTGATAGCATGATTTTGACATTACTACTAACCCTGACCCTAAGTTCAAAATGGAAAAATAAATCAAAAGAAAATAAAAAAGAAATATTAAATAAAAAAGCTAGTGTTCAGGCTTTTTAGGTTTGACAATAAGTGAGGAATATGCTTATATCTATAATTCATCACTGTTTGAGTCCTCCTAGTTAGTTAGAATAAATGAAATTGTTAGAAATTGACTGGAATTAGAGTCTTTCACTGATAACTTCTTTAATAAGTTTTCCCAAAGTATTTAAGAGGATAATAGGATGAAACACTTTTAAGAAATTGTAAGTCATTTTATTAGGCTTGGTAATAATAATGGACAATGATATTTTGAAGTGAGATAGCCAATGACCTATATTAATATATACATTGGCAATGTTGACAATATTGATAATGCATCTTTTATCTTTGGTAATAGCTTTGAAATGTTTTCAAGAAATACAATATAGTCTAGGAGTAGATGAATCATTTCATTTGTTAATGGTACTCTTGACTTCTTCATTTGAAAAAGATAACCATTCTGAGGTTAGTTTTGATGGAAGTTTATCTAAAATGCTGAGATTGACTTGACAATTTTGTGCTGAATTAAACATTTGATATAATATCTGCCAAAGATTATTGATTTCAATACAGGGTTATCTATTAAGTTGAAGTGCTTCAATTGCCAGTAGCTTGTGCTTTCTGACCCAATTTATAAGGTCTCAGGGCCTATGGTTTTTTAAAGTGATTTCTTGGATTTTATCATCAAAAAATAATCTCTTAATCTTCTTGACAACTTCTTTAAAAGATTTCCAGTCTACAATTGACTTCAAGAACCTTTAATTCCTAAGTTTGGCTTGAAATTCTTCATTCCACCAAGCTTTAAATCATTTAGTAATGTTGACCTATTGCACAAATTTATACTGGATAGATTCCAAGATATTTGCATATTCTTGAACTATGAGTTTAAGAAAGACCTTGTCTGGGATAATCAAAGTATCAATATTTCCTAATATTTTGATAAGTTCAGAAATGAAGTTTTCTTCTTATTTGTTATTCCTAATAATAGTTCAACATTTATCTTGAATGAACTCTTCTATAATAAAAATGTTGACTGTTAAGAGAGTATGATCAGATAGGCATTGGAGCTCAGAGATAATGATGTGATTGTCAAATTCAATGGAATTTGGATGAAGGAAAAATAGATCAATGACTGAGTTTGTATCATTAGTGTTATCAGAATAACAAGTAAGAACCTGTTAGATAGGATATGAAAGTTTAAGATTAAAAGAATCCATAATATCAAATAAAACATCGCTATGAGTCGAATGGAAGGGATATGAAGAATCCTAGTTCTTATCTTTAATATTGGAGTCACTAGCCATAACTAGAACATTATAAAATTTAACTTTAGTATTCTTAAGATACTTTAAAGCCGATTGATAATTATTAGAGTAAATGTTGATCATATAAAAGATATTGCCATCATTAAAGAATGAAAAGCAGTTAATATCTTTATAATCAAAGATGTTCTTTCTTAAAGAGAAGTGCATATGAGAGAGTCACATATTAATGTATGAGATAACCCTTGGATAATCATTATTGTTAGTTAAAGGCCTAGAAAATGTAAGCCAATCAGGATGATTAGAAGCTCCTACCACTCTGTCTTCTTTCTTGTTAGAAGAACTCAGAATAGTATAAATAAATAACTATGGGGGTTTTTGAATGAAAATAATATCAAAATACTTTTTAGTTTCCAAAACAATATGAGTAAAAGATCTGTTCTTTCAAACATTCTGCAAAAATAATCTGAGATTTTTTTAAATCATAAAGTCTTATTGTCTACACTTGAGCAAATTAATTAACTTCTGTTGTCACAAAGTTCCTGATACTTTATCATGTATTATTCTTTGTTAAAGCAATATCTCCAGAATGAACAAGTGTTGAAGTCAGCTTGATGATCATTCTTACAATTTAAGCATTTGAACATATAAGTGTAAGATTTACCTTGTTTGGTTTCAAGACATGAAAGATTCATTTTGAAATTTGCTTTGTAGTACCAAGCAAAATGTTTGTGGTTTCCAATCTTGTAGTGTCTACTATATTTGACACATCTTGATTTTTGAAAACAGCACACAAAGATAGTATATGTCCATTTCTAGCAGTTTTTGCATTAAGAGACTTTGGGGTTCATATTAGCTCCATGTACAGTTGCTATGTAATTACTGACATTGAAACACTTATTGATAAGGTCTTTAGCTTTTGTGCTACTTTGGGCATTCTATATTTCAATCTAGATGATTGCTATGTTAGACTTAGATGACACTTTGATAACTCTTGGTTTGGAAGTAAGAGTATATCATTGAAGATGTGTGTAGATTTGATAATGGATTTAATAATACTGAAATTGATAGGTACTATCTAGTACTAGAAACTTTATCAAGTTCTCTTGTGTAAACCCTATACAAGATTCTTCTTTTGCCTAAACACTTGGGCCTAAGTTGTAATACAAGAGTAATTAGCTCAGTTGATCTTAGCTGATTTATAAACTGGAGACTATAGAGTATCTACTAAATCCTAAATACTAACTCACTAGTCAGAATTATGACTAAGAAAATAGTAGTCTAGAGGATAGCTAAGAAGATACTAAAAAGATAATTTCCAAGAATTAGAATAACCAGAAGCCTAAGAGATAAGTTGCTAAGAGATAAAATACAGGAATTTGATCTATATATAAGCAGATGCAAGTGTAGAGGTATATCTAGAACTTATTAGTCCTATTTAGAGTTATGGGGGCAGAAGTTTTAGAAGTCAGTTTACAACATAATAGGAAACAAGATGATTTCTTATTGTTCTATAGATATCTGCTTTATATTATACATACTGAATATATATACTCTTATATTCTTATACTTTATCAATTAGTTATTTCATTTTTGCTATTATATACTAATCTAAGTATATCTGAGATTATCTAATTTAAACATAGATTGTTGCAGCTATGACTCAACTAAGATGGTAAGTAAACTTTACTCAAGTAAACTTTAAAGTAGGTTTATTTATAAGATTATATCATATGATACATCATGTGACTTTCTATTATGTGTTAAAATAAAAATAAAATAGAAGGTCCAAAATATACTATGATACAGATAATATTTATCTAAGTCTACTTTATATAAAATATTACTAAAATTTACTTCTTTCTTTTCTGATTTATATAACTTCTTCTAGTATATATCAATTAAGCTTGATTTCAAAGTCAATTTCTCCATAACTCATTATATAACACTTTATAAAGCTCTAGATAATATCTAAGAATTTTAGTATAATCCAAGTAATTACTTATCTTTTCTATTTCCTAGATATTGTCTTAGCTACCAAGAATTAGTATTTATTACTTCTTTCTCTCTTACCACTATCTTGTATAGTAGCACCCATAAGAGAATTAGCAAATAAAACACTTTCTACTACTACTAAAGCTTTATCTACCAACATTTTGAACCAAACCTCTTCAAGTATGGATATGAACATTGATATGGACACTCTTAGAGAAAGGCTATTATTTCTTTCTAACAATAGTTCCAGAGAATCTTCTATTCTCTCAAAGACTTTTTCAATTCCATACTGTGAAAGAATAGAAATGCAGAACAACAATTCTCTCTGGAGCAAACAGGTCAAAGCTAAAGAAATTGCTCAATCTTTGAATGCAAATATAAAGGAGAACAACATATTAGATAAATAGAAAATTGGCAATAGCTCTTTGACTAGAAAACAATATGAAGTCAATAAGGCTCTAGCCCTAAACAACATGCCCTCCTCTTAAAGTGTAAATAAGGCATGTGATAGATACAACTTAGGTTTGCAACAAAACTTGTATGTGGTCCCATTGGTCTATAATATTAATTGACTGGCTAAGCCTAATACTTGGAATAGCAAAGCTCATTCTCTATTTATTTTTAGATTTATAGATTTCTTTGAAATTGACTCAAAGAATATGTTCACTTCACTACTGTTACAATCTTAAACTTGGCTTAGATTGCAACTAAGGCAAAGACTTGAGTTTATATGTAAGAGAAGATCAATTGGTAAAGTATAAAGATACAGGATTGTATCTACACTATATATACTTATTGACCATGACTAGAATATATAGTTTACATATGTAATGATATTATATAACATGAAGAAACAGAAAGGAAACAATGAGGAAATAATGTCTACTATATGAGACACTACCTATGGTACAGCCAATTGTTGAGTCATCATAACCAAACCCTCAACTTTACAGAATATATTGAATCTATGCTGTTACTATAAGAAAGTAATCATAACAACTACTACATATAGTGGATTATATTAGGTCTAGAAAGATTTTAAAAGATAAAATAAATGATATACCTGAGCTCAAAGATATTGGTAAAGCTACTTGGAGTTTTGTTTCTTTCATCTATAAATCTGAATGGGTGTTATATCCCAAACTCCAAAACATGTCCGAGACATGTTTAACTTTAATACAACATCAAATTCCCACAGATATTTAGTCTTATTTGTGTCCAAAACTCCGTCAGTAGTTTGGTACTTTATAATGGATTTAATTCCACCAAAAGTCCATGGTTATTTTGCTTTATTTGAGTCAAAATCTGTGGTCATATTCATTTGTATCCATTGCCTAATTATCTCCTTCAAACTCCGCAAATTTACTCGGAATTTATATGGAGTTTTCCCCTCTCCAAATCTGAACTTTTATATAGTGTTTCACTAATGAAACACTTGCTTGGAGATTTGTTTTAGTTACTCCTTTTGTTATTTTATGTATTTAAGGCTAGTGATCCCTTTGTAGTAGCTAGCCTGATAATTGACTAAAAGTTGATACTAAATCTCCAGTGTCAATGGTAACACACTTTACTTCTCTCCTTATAACTCCTTACAAGACCAATCTCTGAAATTGTGACCATGCGGCTTGTAGGAGGCACAACACATAAGTTGAGGCCAAGATTGTTCTAGCAAGTCCACATCACTGAGCTCATTGCAGAAGTTTCTACACTCTGTGCATGTCTGATCTAACTCCACAGACTTTCATCTTCAAGTGCAAACCGCACCTAACAATGGGATTCAATCTATACTGACAGATATAATAATTCTTTTAGGAATAGGATCTCAAACAAAACTATTTTTAAAATTCTAAAAAATAATTTGTCATATAACCCTAATAAATCCAAGAACAAAGTGGCTGAAATAACCAGGCTTTCTCTACCTATCCTAGTATATATATTTATAGAAATATTGAAAAGATCAAAGTTCTTGGATAAAGGAAAAAACTTATAGCAACAACCAAAACAAATATTAGACAATTATATACTCAAGCAGTAAACCTTAAAATTACTGATATTCTGAAGTTAAAAGAAGATTATTCTAACCTACCAGTAAAAAAGATTGAAAATATTCATAGAACTATCAATAATGCAAGTAAGTCCAAGCCTCATATCAGAATAACTACCAAAGGTCTATTATGAAAGCAAATTATTGTTCCCATAGACAAGAACAATATTAACAAATTCATAGCTTTATCTAGTATTCACATTGCTAACCTTAATAGATCTCTCAAGAACATCAAGTCAGATGTTATAGCAGATTATATTCAATTAGAACTAATATATTACTATTGTTACTAATAAAGTAGCATTGTCATTGAATCTTTAGGTTATTAAAAATTATGTTAAGAATATAGAGAATGTCAACTTAGAGTATATTGAGGCTCCTAGGCTTCCACAATTGAAGTTCTATTTGAAAATAATATGTATTTCTTATCTCATGGAGAACACTAATATTCCTATTATGTTAGACTTCATTAAATCTATTATTAAATCAAATCACATTTTCAACAACATATCACTTGTATCAAAACCTTAGGTCATTGAGACTTTATCCAAGTCTAATATAGTTATCATTTAGGTAGATATTTGGAATACCCAAAGTGTACAGAAAGCTAAAAATCTGATTAACAGATGCTTTAATATTGGAAGCTATATTGTGATTATTCATGATGGAAACATGATTCCTAGTGCCCTCTAGTGCAAAAACTGCTGGAAATGGGATTATACTACTTTTGCATGTCAGATTCAAGAATTGAAGTACATTAAGTACAATGGTTCATACAAGAGTGAACATCACTGACATTTTACATGGTATTACAAAGTGAATTTCAAAATTAACCCACCCAAACTTGAAACAAAACAAGAGAAACCATGCTCATACTATTTTAAATGTTCTATCTGTAAAGATGATTATCAAGCCAACTCTAATCTTTGTCCTTTCTAGAAGCATTGCTTTAATAGAGAATAGAACTCAAAGAAGTATTAGGAAATCAAGGATAACAGGAACAAATCAATTTGCTTAGCTATGAGTTGTCTTTAAGCATAATTATAAAATAAATCAAAATATTTTCTCAAAACATTTATAAAAACAATTTGCTTACTAGTACTATTTTAGAGGCACAAAAAGATTTCAACATTATATTCATTCAAGAACCACCATGATCAATAATACACTCTATTTCTAGCTTTTCTAACAAAGAAGGGAAGAACTTGGTAGATATCCCTAATCATTCTAATTGAATAATAATATTTTCTAGAAACCCATTAAACATTCATGAAGTGCCCAGAGTCATTACATATATCAATATCAGACTGTCAAGTTTTCATTTCTCTTTATGAAAGGATATCTTAATTATAGGGATATTTCTTG
>JAJOHK020001214.1:0-14989 GCA_022457215.2 Leucocoprinus gongylophorus | reverse complement strand
AATAGATAAAAGAAAAAAGAAAAATGTTAGTGTCCAAAGTGTTCCATAATAGTACCACCCTCTTAGGGTTCGACTTCCAGAGGAACTTCTTTTTTGTCCCCCCAGCTCTTCTTACTCCTTTGCCTGTCTCTCTCATTCCATTCCAAACTTTCTTCTAACTTCTTTATATATTCCTTCTCTCCCTCCTTTCTCTCCTTCTTCTACCTATTCCAATTCCTCTCTAATTTTTTCCAATATTCTTCATCAAATTTCTTATTATCCCATTCATATAACAACTTCGTTGTATATCTTCCTGGTAACTCTCCTCTTCTGAATTCTTCAGCTTCTGGATTCAATTTCATCTCTTTCCCTTTCTTCATCCTTATTCTCCATATTTCTTCTTCAAATCTTCCTTTCTCAAACTCTTCTATCTTCTCCATCGCATTCTTTAAATTTTCTAATCCCTCTCATATATTTTCCTCTACTGTATACCCTTTCTATTTTACCAAGTACTTTGTCTTTCCTCTCCTCTCTTGTCTATCCAAAATCTCCTCTACTTCATATTTCTTCTCACCAGCTACCTCAACAGGAGGTGGTGGTGTCTTCTTCTGTTCTTCTACTTACTCTCTATACTTCACTATCCTCCTTACATTAACCACCAGATGTATCTGTATCTGACACAATCTTCCTGACCATATATGGTCCTATAAACTTCTCTATCAACTTCTTTGTCGCTCTCTTCATCAACTCCATCAAAAGATTTTTTGTGCTAATCAGCATCTTATTACCTACTCTATACTCTTCTGCCTCTTTTCTACTTCTATCTGCCTGTCTCTTCATTTCCTCCTATGATTTTACCAATACTGTTCTTGCTTCCTCATGTCTTTCCTTCATTTCTTTCACAAATTCCTCTGTCTTCTCATTCTTTCCCTTTTTTCTAATATCAAAGCCCATCCTTGGTTCTTTCCTATAGTTGACTTGAAATGGTGACATCTTTGTTGCTGTATATACTTTGTTGTTGAATGCGAACTCTGCTGTTGCCAACTATTCTGACCAGTTGTTTTGCCTATGATTGACATACATCCTTAAGTACTGTTCCAGCTTGTTATAAGATGAGAGTGTGGACAGACTTTAGGTAGGGTTAGAATTAGGACAGCAGTAATTATTAGTCTACAACGGACAAAGGATTAGGAGATAGGCACGTGACCTGGAAGTCATGTGATAGAGTCTAGAGCGGTCTGGAAGGACTTAGGGTCTAGAAGGATTGGGAAGAGTCTAGAGATGGAGTTAGGGTTAGGAGATGACGTCAAGGGACATTAGTTCCTCATAGTGTACACATGGTATGCACATGTATAGCAGAGATTAAAGGTATGACATCAGAGCACATGTAGGAAGCATGGTGGCCTTAAGGTAGACATATGGAGAATGAGTAATGGACATGAGATAGAAGCATGGTAATGGACATGAGGGAAACACATTGTTGTAGCACGGACCACTTTGTATTTATATAAATAGAGGAGCAATGCAGTGAAGGCTCCTTGTCGAGTTCTCTTGTAATTCCCCCACTCTTTACTTGATAGCCCTACTGAGAGCTTTGCTTGTTGTGAGATCATTTGTCCTTGAGTGACAAGTGGTTGCTACAACACAGCTCCTGATTCGTTCTCTCTGTTTGTCCATTGGTTTCCGGATGATAAGCCATAGACAACTTTGTTTCTATCTCCAACATTTTATTCAACTTCTTTATTAACCCTGCTGCAAACTGTGGCTCTCTATCCAATATCACACTCTCCGGCAACCCATGCAACTTCCACATATTATCCCTGAATAACCTCGCTAATCCTTCTGCCATTGTTTTTTCTGTCATTGCCACAAAGTGGGACATTTTCGAAAACCTATCGCATACTACCAAGATTGAATCATAGCTCTTTGATACTGGTAACTTTGTAATAAAATCCACTGATATATGTTGCCACAGTCTCTCTAGTACTTGATTAGGTCTTAATTTTCCTGCTGGCATTTCCGCCCTATTCTTCATTCTCTGACACTGATCACATCCCTCTACATATCACTTCACCTCTTTTGTTACTCCTGGCTACCAATAATTTCTAGTAACCAGTTCTACCATCTTCCACTGTCCTCCATGTTCTACTATCGGTATATCATGATGAAGCTGAATAATTTCCACTCTCAACTTCTCATCCTTTGGTATATATACTTTTCTCTCTTTTAATACTAATCCTTCCTCTATCTGCCATTCCTCATCTCTTAACATCTTAACTCCTGCTTTCTTCATTTCTTCTACCACCTTTATTACTTTTTCATCTTTATTCCTTGCTTCCTTTATCCTCTTCACTATTTCTTTCTCTGGTCCTTCTACTAACTGCTCTATCGCTCTAATTTCTAACCATTCTTCCTTCAACATTACTTGATTTTCATTATCTCTTTCCACTCCCTCTGCCCAGTCTACCCTTCTACTCAAACTATCTGCTCTTTCTATACTCTTGCCAGCTACATGCTTCAAAGTGAAATCAAATCTTGACAAGTATAATGACTATCTAGCCTGTCTTTGATTCAACTTCTGAGCCTTCATGAAGTACTCCAAGTTTTTATGATCTGTTCATATTTCAAACCAATCCTTAGCTTCTTCTAAGAAATGCCTCCAAGCCTCTAAGCACTGAATTATTACTAACATCTCCTTATCATGAATTTCATAGTTCCTTTCGGCCTCATTCAATGATTTGGAAATATAGGCCACTGGCCTCCACTTCTCATCCTCACACTTCATCGACAACACTTCTCCCATTGCGAAATCTGATGCATCCACTTCTACTCTCATCTCTTTATCCAAGTCTGGTGTGACCAAGACTGGCTCCATCATAAACCTCTCCTTCAACTCTTCAAATGCCTTCTGCTGCCTCTCTCTCCAACTCCACTTATTCTCTTTTCTTGTCATTTCATGTAAAGGCTTTGCTATCTTAGCAAAATCTTTCACAAACCATCTATAGTAGTTTGCTAGCCCCAAAAACTTTTGCACATCCTTCACACTCTTTGGCACCAGCCACTCTATTACTCCCTGCACCTTTTCCTTCTCTATTCTCACTCCATCTTCTCCTATTATTACTCCCAAAAATCCCACTTCTCTAACCTTCCACACATACTTTTCTGGTTTTACAAATAAATCATTTTCTTCTAGCCTCCTCAATACTTCTTCCACTATTTCATCGTGTCCTTCCTCTGTTTCCGTTGCTACCATCACATCATCAATAAATACTGCTACCTTTTCTTCCACTACTAAGTCTCTTAACAGATCATTCATCATTGCCTAGAATATTGCAGGTGAGTTTGTCAACCCAAAGAATATTACCGTAGGTTTAAATGACTCTTCTGGCATTGAGACTGCTGCCTTTTACTCATCTCCTTCCTTTATCCTCACATTGTTGTACCCCCATCACAAATCCATCTTTGTAAACACCTTCCTTTTTCCTATGCTATCTATCAAATCTGAGATTAACATCAATGGATAGTTATTCTTGATTGTCCAACTGTTCAGGTATCGATAATCCTGCACCATCCTCTTCTTCCCATCTTTCTTTGGCACAAAGAATACCAGTGACATCTGTGATGATTTTGATGGCCTAATATACCCCTTCCTCAACTGATTCTTCACAAACTCCTGTACCTCCTCTCTTTCTATTCTTGATAACAGATAGATCTTGCCCTTCTTTGGCACAAATCCTTCTCTGAGATCTATGGCATGATCCCAAGCCTTCCTCATCAGCATCCTTTCTGACTCTTTTATTTCAAATACCTTCAAATACTTATAGAACTGTTTTGGAACCATTTCCTCCATCTTCCTTACTACTATCATATCTTCTTCATCTAACTCTTCTTCTTTCTCTGCTACTATTCTCGCTATTGCTATCTCTTCATCTGTTGTCAGTTTTCTCATTTTCTTCTTCTTCTCCTTCTCTTCTTGTTTCTTCTATCCTGGCTTTGTCTGTCTTCTTGTCCTCCACTTCTTTCTACATTCATCTGGACATCTCATCATCTGTACTTCCCCTGTCTTCTAATCTATCTCTGGATTATAGTGTGCTAGCCAAGGCATACCCAATATAACACTCCACTTCTGACCTCCTATCACATCTATTGACATTCTCTCCTTATGCCCTTTGAAAAATATTTTCACTTCCATTGTATCTACTATAGGCCCCACATAATTCAGTGTACCATCAACATTCCTCACATACACTGGTCTTTCCAATTTTGTCCTCTTAAACTTATGCCTCCTTGCAAACTTTTCACTCATCACCAACCCCATTGCCCCACTATCCAACAATGCTTTTGTCACAATTCCCTCCTCTTCTTCTTTCTATTTTAATCCAATTTTTACCATTACTTCTCTCAATAATTTTTCCTTCTTCTCCTTCTTTTCTACCCCCCTCTTCACCTTTTCTTCCCTCAATATTTCCTTTCTATCTTTTGCTGCTTCTTTACCACTTCCTTCTCCTCTCTGCATTATTCTAACCTTCAATACTTCAAATCTATTTGAGGACACCAGTGTTGGTTCCTCTGCTCTGATATTTCTGCAATTATAGGCCATATGCCCAAATCCTTCATACCCAAAACATTTCCTTTCCTCCATCACTCTCTGTCTGTTCTCTTCTCTCTTTCTTTCTCTCTTCTTCTGATATCTCTACTCTTTCTCAGCTCTCTTTTCCTCCCTTCTTCTTATATTTTCTATCCTTCTCCATTCTTCATCTACCCTCTTCTTCTCTTCTCTTTCTTCTTTCTCTTTCTCATTTCTTTTTCTACATTCCTCCCTCCACTTATCCACCTCTTCCTGTTCTCTTATCCTTTCCTCTTCCCTTCTCCTTATCTCTATCTGTCTTCTTTTCTTTTCTTCTTCCATTTCTTGCAACTCTACTATTTGTTTTTGTAATCTTAACATCATCACATTATTTTTCATTATCTCATTCATTAATCTAGCCACTTCTTCTTCACCATATTCTCTACTCATCTCCTCCATATTCACCTGACTAATATCTGCTATTTTGACCTCAAAAATTTCTTTCCTAATCTATTTTCTCATTGTCTGTTAACAATGGTAAACTATCACTATGGCCTTGTTTCCAGTAACTATAATCTTTCTTTATTCTCTCGCTGTTGATTCTAAACAACAGCAAATCTTCTATAGGTAATAGTAGGCACTCTTCTTGTCCCACCTATACTATCTACTGACTACTTATCTACTTCCTTACTGACTACTGCCCTAATCAAATGCCTGTCTAATATCCCTAAGCAGGGAATCCCTAATCTAGGCACTCCTTAATAGACTATACCACTCCTCTGCATGTATGTGCAACAATGGTATACCACAGCATAAGGCTTCTACTCAAAAAATCTAACTATTATGTCCACACAAGATGATATGACCAATATACACGAGTGTGCTTCCATACAAACAACCAGTCAAGCTTCTCCTGCCTGACTAGTATACCTCTTAAGCCTAGGGTCTGGCTATATGTCTTCTTGACGTTGAGCACACTACTCGCAGTCAAGGATAATAAGAGAATAAAAGAAAATAGAAGTCCACATGATGCAAAGTCCCAGAAGATAGTCGAGTTCTACTGTTGTAACAACCATTAGACATAATGTCCAATGATAACACAAGTGGTAAAGCTCTTAGTTAAGCAATCAAGTGGGGAAAAGCACAAGAGAACTTGATAAGGAGCCTCTGCTAAATTAGAGTCCTATTTATACTGTTACAGGTTAGTCCATACTACTACCTCATGTTTGCCTTATGTCTTACTCAAGGCCATCATATATATACTATGTGCCCTGATATTATCTTCCAGATTTTTCTACTCTGTTTTAGGCCTATGACATCACACCATGTGACCTGTCATGTGACTGCAATGTCATGTGCCCCTTCATTGTTAAAAAAGAAAAAGAAAAAGAAATTCAAAAGAAAAGAAATATAAAATCAAGAAAAATAGATAAAAGAAAAAAGAAAAATGTTAGTATCCAAAGTGTTCCATAACAAATATCTTCACAGTTATTGTCAACTAGGTTGAGAAAGTGTCTTCCTTTTCTATCCAATACTTGAAATGTCATCTTCCATTGATCAATAATGTTATTGCTATTGATTTTTTTGCAGTAATCCCAAGATGTTTTACTCGGAAATACAGGCTGTGGATTAAATGACTTTGAATCCTTCTCAATGGCCTGGTGAAGTCTCCAATTGAGACAACTGGAACACTTCCAGAACTTGATGGAATTTTCTTGGTTTATAGCAAAGAATCAATGTAGTTTACTAAGGATAGCTGTTGTATAGAGCTGATATGGATGGGATTTACTGTCAAATATCTTCTTTGCCACATGGATAGAATCAGTGATGATGATGATTTTGGATACATTTTCTTTGCCACATACTTGATTAATACCACATCTAATAGCAAAGAGTTCTGCTTCAGTACTAATGATAAATACTGCATGGTGAACTGTCTTAGTCAAAGGATGATCGTATATATGTACATGTGATATAGATGTAGCAATGTCTTTCTTGACACTAGTATCTGTTACAACGATGGCTGTGTGTGGTGAAGAAGATGATTGCAAAGTCATTTTACCAAGTTGTTGAACACATATTTTGTCATTTTTCTCCCTACTAGCTAAATTAAAAGAAGATTGATCTGAAAATATATCAACTATTCTAGAACCTGGATTAAATTCTGGATGAAGGGGAGAAAATGAGGGAAAAACCCCATAAAATTTGTTGTTTGAATCAATTAGATAATCCTTGACGATAGTCTTCTGACAATTTGTGAGCGTGTTGATGGAGTAAGGAATGGGATTGATGTACAAGTGTCCATAAAGGTTCTTATGAGATGATTTGCCAGAAGTGCAGCAGAGCGTAGTTGAGATCTACCTGCGAGTTTTTGGAGGTGAAATTTGATGGAGATTAGATCTGCAATAGCTTCAAGACCTTCCAATGGAGATGTTTTGAAAGCTCACAATATCTAAATAGTGGCTCTTCTCTATATTTTTCCTAGGATTTTCATGTAGTATAATAAGAGAGCGTTGTTGTAAAACCATAACTGAAAACCATATAAAGCGATGGAGAGTACACAACATCTATACAGTAGATGTTTTTGGATTGGATTGATTCCTCGTGATGAATTTCCAAGAAGCTTCATACATTTGACCATTGAGATGGCTTTGTTCAAGTAAAAGTCAATATGTTGATAGAACATGAGCTTCCAGTCAAAAATGAATCCCAAATACTTCTATGAGTCTTTAAAGCAAAGAATAGGTCTTCCAATAGCAGAAAGATCGAGTGGAGGCAGATTGAACATTCCATAAGACCTGCTAAAGTGGAATGTTTCAGTTTTCGAGTGTTCTATGATAAGTCCGAACTTGTCAAGAAGTTTGGTCAATATATTATAGCTACAGAAAAGTTAAGAATTTGAAATGTCAATCGATTTGTTCTGAGAAATAATAAGTCTATTATCTACCAAAGAAACGAGAGAAATAGGAATGTTGAGATTTTTTAAATGTTTTTCTAGAATATATAAAAATGGTAAAAGATAAAGTGCTGACAAGATAGGAGAGAGGGCAGACCCTTGGCCTACCCTTACATTCACTTCAAAACTAGGGAAAGATATTTTGTTCCATGTGTAATTAGTTTTCCTTCTAACCAGATAATCTGCAAAGAATGAGGCCACTTTTAGCTCAAGACCCGCTTTCTCAAGGATGAGAGTAAGTAAACAATGGTTAAGAGATAGGAAGAACTGTGCAATATCAAATGCTAGAATACTTGTAGTTTTGTTCTTAACCCATCCTGATTGGACTATGTGAGTAATAGCAACACCTGTGTTAGTGGTGGACTTGAATTTTAAACTGCCTAATTGACTAGGGTGAATGAAGTCATTCTTTACAATAAGGAATTGAAGTCTTTCAGCAATGACCTTTTCGATGAGTTTTCCTAGAGTGTTAAGAAGCACAATGGGGCAAAAGGATTTGGGTTGATCATATGCCAGTTTGTTAGGTTTGGGTATAATCACTGTTGAAGAGCATTTGAAATAGTTTGGCCAATGTTCTAGGTTAATACACACATCAGCGATGTTGATGATATTGGTGAGGCAAATATTCTGTTTGAGGATGGTTTTGAGATACCACCATGTTAGCTTGTCTGGTCTAGGTGCCGATGAATTGTTGTACTTGTTTATTGTCTGTCTAAATTCTTCCTTGGAGAACAGTTCTCACAGAGAGGTTGTTTTGCTACCTATTTTGTTAAGAATATTGACATTGACTTGACGATGAAGCACAGTATTGAAAGTGGCATGAAGAGCTCTCCATAAACTGTCTGGAGCAAGACATGGCTGACCATCGTATTTGATAGCTTTGGTGGCAGGTAGTTTGTGCTTGTTGATCCAGTTCATCAACTTCCAAAGGCTATGGCTCTTGTTCACTACTTCTTGAATCTTCATGTCAAAGAATGATTTCTTAGTGTTTTTGACAACCTTCTTGAACTTCTTCCAATTTTCTAGGCTTCTTGTTATCCTATAGTTGTTGAGGGATCTGCTGCACTCTTCTGTCCACCATTGTTTGGAGTGCTTCGTTATTCTCAATCGTTTTGCATTTTTGGTCTATGCTTGGCTTATTAATGCTTCAAGATAGCTAATAGTATTTTCCAAATTATCCTTGTTGGTTATATTGGATGTTTCTAGATTCTTGAAAATTGATATGATCTCTTCAACAAATGTGGTTTCTTGTTTGCTATTTTGTGGAATTGATAGTTTAGAGGTACTAACGATTTCATCAGCGATGGGAATGATGATGGTGAGGGGTGCATGATCCAAAGAAAGGTGACAATCAGGATGAATTGAGTGTTGGTTGAGTTCACTTGATCCATATCAAAGGAACATGAGGTCGATAACCTGTGATGACTTAAAGCTCAAAGAGTTAAGCAATAAGACAACTCTTGTATTGAGTAACACAAGAGAACTCGATAGAGTTCCTAATACAAAGTAGTCTACCTTATATACTATTCCTCATGGTCTGTGCTAGCTACTGTGCACCCTACCCTAAACAACCATGAGTATAACATGAGGCCAGCATATGTTGTCTATGCTGTGTGACATCACTTTGTTCCAGAATCTTCTACTTCCTTCTCCCAAGTCTCATGATCAGTCTTGTGACTACGCCATCAATTTGTGACTGATGTGACAGCATGACTGAAACCCTAACCCGAGTTGTTCTAAAAATAGAAAAAGTAAAAAGTAAAAGTAAAATAAAATAAAGTGAAAAGGGAAAATAAAATAGAGTCCACCGTCAATGATCTTGACATAACCGAGTTTGCTTCTCCTGCCATGTCAGAATATCTAGTGGGGCAAGGATTAGTTGGTGTCAATAATACTAAGTTAAATGAGTCTGCTACAATCATAAGATCGTCACTGATAGTGAAGTGATAAGGAAAAGAAGTGTCCCATAAACTATCCCTAATGTTAAAGTCCCCAGTCATAATGAGAACGTTATCAATATTAACCTCAATATTCTTAAGATATTTTAAGGCTATATGAGAAGAATCAGAGTATATGTTCATGATATAGTAACACACACAGTTGTTGAGAAACGAGATGAGAAGAATGTCTCTATGATTGATAATGTCAGAACGAAGAGAAAAATATAATAAGGAAAGATAGATGTTGATGTATGCAATGACTCTGGAGGAGTCCAATCTATCTGCAGGATTTCTGATGAATAACAACCAATTGGAATGGCATGTTGTTCTTATTAGATCTTTGCTTTTGCTACTCAATGTGCTGGGGATTCTATGAATTTTAGACCAGGGGGGTTCCTGGATGAAGATAATATCAAATTGAGTTTGGGTCTTGAGTATGGTATTGACAATGAGTGAATTCTTTCAGACATTTTGTAAAAATATTCTGAGGTTTTGCAAAATCATTGTTGAAGTTCACCACTTTCCATAGAGCAAATTGACTTGATCCTGTTTTCATGGATCTCAGTATATTTCTTCTGCTGCTACTCTTTGTTGAATTGATGCCTCCAGAATGGACACTGATTTGAGTCAGCTTGGTAGTCTCCCCAACAGTTCAAACACTTGAACATGTGTGGGCATGGTTCTCCTTTTTTTGTTTCAAGTCAAAGAGGGTTTGTTTTTTCATCTGCCTTGTAGCACCACCTGAATTTGCAATGGTTTTCCAATTTGTGAGGACTGTTGCATTTGATGCACTTAGATTCTTGTATTCTGCAAGAGAATGTTGCATGACCCAACTTCCAGCAATTCTTGCATTGGGGTACACCCAGATTCATGTTAGCACCCCTAACAGTTGCAATATACTTGCCGATATTGAAGCATTGGTTGATTAAACCTTTAGCTTTACTACTGCTTTAAACATCTCAGATGTCTATCTATATAATGGACATGTCTGATTTAGGTGAGACTTTGATAACTCTTAGTTTGGATGCCAATTTGATTTTGTTTAAGAATTGTTTTGACATCGCTTGAGATGAGGCAGTCTTGAGATTTACCATGTGGATAGTATGGGATTCCAATGATTTTGAGGCATGACTTTGATTGAGGAAGTCAAGGTTCATCTACTTGAAGTGCATTGATATCTTCAGAATTCTTTATATATTGATTAATGATCTAAAGGTCTGATTGTAGGGATACTTTGTTAGTTACTATTGAGATGCCAAAAGGGTCTGAATGGATGTAGTCAACCAAAATCTCTGATTTAGCATTCCTAAGAAGCTTGTTGATGTTCATCACATGGGTCGCCAAGTTTTTCATGAAAGAGTTGTTGTTGTCAATACTCATTGGGACAATAATTTGTTTCCTAGATGGTCCTTTTGTAGTCATCTGGATACAGAGTTTTGGCTTTGGATTGCCTTTGACAATGTTATTGACCTGGTTAATTTCCTTCATATTGAGAGCAAGAAACGATTCCTTGATTTTGAGCACTTCAGAAGTATTTGCTGTTTGCTTTGAAGCCTGAGCATAAGACCTGTTTTGTTTCTTAGGATCTGTTGATGTTTTGTTATTTTGGAAGTATTTCAAAATGACATTGACTTCCTTATTTGATTTAGCTAGGAGGGGAGGTGGCAGTAGAGCTTTTTTGATGGTAACCGGAACATGCTTTGCAGTTTCCTTGTTGTTTTTACTAGGGTTCAGTGCAACTCTTGGAGTGAATTTGGAAGAAATTTTCACTCTAAGAGTGGTAGAATTGTTGTCAGCATAAAGGGAATCTTACTTAGCTTGGTATACCAAAGAAATAAACTTTCAAATAGAATCTCCCATGCTCTTAAATTCTTCGAGATCATTTGCCTTGTTACTGCTAACCTGTTTGTTAGTGATATACCTTGCCATAAAATTCAAGGAGTCTTTGATGTTCTTAGCATCAGATGCAATATGTTTGATTGAACCGTGTAATGAGATGGGGTAAAAAGAACCGCTCTAGAGATCTGGCTCAGTCAGAGCTTATGGATTGTAAGGTGATTAAATATTAATGACATCTTTGTCTTCTGTGCCATGTGCCACAGTTGCCTCAATGTTTCTGTCCTTTGTCCTCATGTGTTCCTGCTGTTTAGCTACCTTGCTAATATGAAATGCCCTTTTCTGCTCTATCTCATAAGACAATTCAGGAGTTGAATCCATTGGATTGTCATCATCTTTCAAGTTGTTGTGTACTATTCTTTCATGATACACAACTGACGACCTTGCTGAGGACATTGATGTGTCTCTAGACATACTTCTGTTAGTAGAGAGAGTTCTATCTCTCACCTCATTGTAATTATCAGGAATTGGTCCTGTAGGAATGTCTATCCCCATGTTGTTTGGAAACACAGTTGGTATTGAAAAAGTTTGTGAGTTATTCATTGTAAAAAAGCTGAAGTTTGAAGAGAAAAACAATTTATTCGCTAAATTTCCAATAGGTGCTACCATACAAGATGGTGGTAAGAGGAAAGAAGCGATGATATACTTACTTACTGATGACTATCTTTATATTATTACAGAATAAACTACTTACTTATTTGTAATATCTGAACCTTAGATATACTCTTAAAGATTTATATAATTCAGAAGCTCAATAATGATGTTAATAAAAAAATGATAATTGATAATAAATAATATTGTTAAATCTGAGATCAAAACTCATATCTAGTGAGGCTGTTGTCTGTCATAACAGATGTCAGGCTAATTTTCAAAGATAACTAATTATATCCTTACATTGATATACTTGTATCTTTACAAATACTGATTTTCATATAATATATGATATATCATTAGAAACTATTTGATGAGTGCTTTCCAATATAACTTTGATTGTAGAAATCTATTTAGTCATTCCTAAAATAATAGCCAATGAAACTTGTAGTTACTGATAGTCTAATACATTCCACATATGTGCAGATAGCCCTTATTTTGGGCTTTCCAGTACAACTTAGTTTGTGAAAATCAGTCTACTAGTTATAGAAATATAAGCTAAATAAAGTTTGACATATATTAAGAAAGAAAATAGGAGAATTGCTTTTATTATACTTATCTATGTCAACAATATAGTTATTGCAAGTTTACAGGGCTTGAAGATAATTTCTTTCAAAAATGCTCTAAATAAAAACTTTGAGATCACTGATCATGGTGAGCTGAAATACATGTTTGGTATTATAATTACTCAGAATCATGCAAATCAACTCACTTATCTCAAGTAGTCATGTTATGACCTTAAGCTAGAGCTCAGGTTGCACTTAGGCAAAGACTTGAGAGAAGATAAGGGTGGATAGAATTGGTAAAGCATAAGGATACAAGAGAGTATCTATGCTATATATATTAGTACACAACATGTAGTTCATGAAACATATGAGTCAGATAACATAAGGGAGCAATAAGGATGAAGCAAGGCAAAAGCACCTACTACATGAGGCACTAACTGAGACAGCTACAGTGCAGCTGATTGTGTTGTCATACCCTTTGCCCATCCCCATGATGCATTCTTGAGGTATCAATTGTAACAAGTCAGCTTATATTCACCAGACTCTTATTTGGTTTGGCATATAAGATGCTAATACTATCTTTACACTCTTACCTGTAAAACACAACCTTACCCTATCCCAATGTTCCAAGACTAATGACAAGAAGGAGTATATAAAGACTATGCTGGAGATATACATTACTTATCTCTTATTGGCTCACTTTTTTTTTGCAACACAAACATGACTCAATATTCAATTTAGTAGGAATCCTAAAATAGCCTATTTGGAGACAGCAAAGAGAATTTTGTGTTACCTCAAGAGCATAGTTGATCTCAATCTTGTCTTGGGAAGACATGGAAAGGAAGCATTTAATCTTGTTGATTGAACTGACTTCAACTGGGCACAAGATCTGGATGATCACAAATCAGTAGGAGATTTTGTCTTTGATGTTGTAGGTGAATCAATTTCTTGGACATTAAAGAAACAGTCTACAGTTGCAACATCATCAGTCAAAGCAGAACATAAATATATTGCTTCAGCAAATGGTATAAAGAAGGCAGTATGGTTTTGTACACTGCTTCAGGAGCTGGATTATTCACAGACAACAGCCATAGTTATCCATGCAGACAATCAGAGATGTATTGCATTAGCTAACAATCCAGTTTCTCACTCTTGTGCCAAACACATTGACATTTGGCATCACTTTATATGTGACCATGTTGAGCAGGGAGAGGTTGAACTTCATTATGTTCCTACCAATTCTCCAAAGCACTTCCCCATGAAGCCTTTGAGAAGTTCCATGCTCAACTGGGTGTTGAATTATTTCTGACATCGCTCTGAGTGGGAGTGTCGAGAAATGATTCATATCAATGTCATAACATGCTCTGCTGGCAACTGGATGTCGTAGGAATGTCGAGTATGGACATTTATATCAATTAATAGGATAAAATTCCTTCATAAATATTTGGACCTAGAATTATTGTAGAGCACTTATATAGAGCCTCATCTGTTCCTAGGACTTCAGTGTCTTGTGCTGAATCCTAGGGATCGCTCGCATACATTCGTCGTGTCTACAACATCACTGCGCTACTTATAATCTATTTCTCGTTAGGCCTGATGTTCTTCCAAAAAAACTACTCAGTCATTACTTGGTAAAATAGATGTTCAGCCACTTATGCACAAATGACAATTGAAATAGTAGTTCATGGATTCAGAATTTTTGTTCTGCAACAAGCCGAAACATGGAATATTCAAGGTCCAGCACTAATGGTATGTCAACAAAGAGTAAGAGGAGCAATTGTAGACAAAGCTTTCTGGCAGATGGGCAAGGTAGAGGCGTTACTATAGGTAGGAAAATAGACTCATTACGGCCGAATGGGTGGCGCAGCAGGTGGCTCGTCCTCATCAAGATAGTTCTCCATCATCGAGTGGGTGAGCCGATCCAGTATAGGCACCAGACTTGGCCCTGCGACGGCATCGAAAATAACTGTATCGAGTCTACAGATAACTGGATGGGAGGTCGTGCGTAGTGGATGCAGAGTTGTTACTTGTTTGTCTCAGGATTCCGGAATCATCACTCGCTTTTATATCAGATCACATCCAGGCCTACGTTTACACTATGAATGTACGACCCATCAAAGTGAGCAAATTTTTTGATGTCCATCCATTGAACTGCTAATATTGTTCCTTTATAGGTCGAGGACCTGATTGGTATGCAAGCATGCAACCTGCAGAATCTGCCTGAAAACTACACAATGAGATACTGTTCGTGCACATCTGTCCTCATCTCTTCGAACGGATGAACAGAGAATTTAGCGAACGCATAATTTCTCACTAGATCTCTACCATGCTATGACTTGGCCATCTCTTTCCTATGTCGCGGAGGACCATAAAGGACGAATTGTTGGGTATATTCTTGCTAAAATGTGAGTCAAATGCTGTTATCCGACTTGTGCTGTGTTTTACATCCATTATTGCTACCAGGGAGGAGGAACTCAAAGACGGGGAGGAACCT
>JAJOHK020001213.1:0-15005 GCA_022457215.2 Leucocoprinus gongylophorus | reverse complement strand
TGTACACCAATTAAAAACCAGTGTTTTCAAAGCATGCTTCTCCTTCGCAGCCTCAGGATACCCTTCCTTTATCAAATTCTCCATGACGTTCCTCCAGAGATTTCTACTTGCATTCGGCAGTTGTCCCTCTAGTGGTCGTAATTGTCTAGGTACCACTTGTATTGTCGTTAAAGTTAAATTGATCAGTGTCGCGTATTCGGTATCAGAGAAGGGGAGGTCAGTGTGTGAACCACCATGTGGTGGTTTGATAGGTTTCTGTATAAAGACAAAGGCAAAGAAGCAAGGAAAAAGACGACGTTCGGATATAGGCCTACTCTTTGCCAATGAATGTGACTGTGCCATGAACCGTCAAATGAAAATGTGACACCGTCGATAAATAGTAAAGGGTGGGGGATCATTAAGTATGAATTCCCCAAGCCGAAAATGGAGCCAGAACAAACATGGTAAATTAAAAGACTAGATGTTAATCAAGTCTCAAACCCAAGCCAGTTATAGTTGCAAATGCCAATCATCCATCACAACCTGCTGCAGAGTAAGGATCCACAGTCAATGTCACTTAGCAAAGAAGCAATGTGTGTTATTCAAGTGTATCTTAGATAAGGGCAAAAAGGAGAAGAAATGTGGCTGAGTTGGGTATCTTGGCTGTATCACTGTTAGTATTCACTGTTAGTATCTCTTTATGTCATTCTTTGATTCAATTGACTAATGAGAAAATTTACCTTCAAAGTCAAGGGTACCAACCACAAGGTCTCTTTGCTGTTAAATTGTCATGGTACACTTGGACCCTTATATTTTATTTTGATTTTATTTTGATTTTATTTTCCATTTCATTTTACTTTTTGGGTCAATGAAGAAGCATGTGACCATGGTCACATGACATGTCACATGATGTGATATCATATATCTAGCACATAGTAGAAGAGATTAGAACAATGATGTCAGGATACATGTCTACAGTATGTTATTCTTATAGTATACATATAGTAGTGTTAAGATCGTTGATGATAGACTTAACTTTTATTTTCATTTCTTATTTTATTTTTATTTTTCATTTCATTTCATTTCATTTTCTATTTTTAGAACAACTTGGGTTAGGGGTTATCAGTCACACTGTCACATCAGTCACAACTTGATGGCGTAGTCACAAGACTGATCACAGGATATAAGAGAAGGAGGTAGAAGGTTCCGGAACAAAGTGATGTCATACAGCATGGACAACACATGCTGGCCTCATGTTATACTCATGGTCATTTAGGGTAGGGTGCACAGTAGTTAGCACGGACTATGGGTACTAGTATATAAGGTAGACTACTCTGTACTAGGAACTCTATCGAGTTCTCTTGTGTTACTCAATACAAGAGTTGTTTCTTGACTTAACACTTTGAGTCTTGAATCATAACAAGTAGACTCATTGACATATGACACATGTAGTTTAGGATAAGACTTGTAATAGTAGTATATAGTGTAGAAATATATTGGAAACTCTTTGTTAAGTTCTATTGTGATTTCCATGAGACTCTTTGCACTTAAGACTACTGTTATGACTAAAGACTGACTAAAGACCTTAATATCAGAGTTGTGAACATTGAACTTTATTTTTTCTTTTCTATTTCATTTTTGCTTTCTTTTTTATTATTATTAGAGTTAGGGTTTAAGCATGATGTCATGATCACAAACTATCACATAGTCATGAGGTCACAATGGAACATGGTGGAATATTCTGGAATAATAATGTCATACAATATATTTAATACATGTTGACCTTATATATCAGAGATGCAAAGCTTGGACTTAAGTTTTTTTATTTAAAAGTCTCCTTTTTTATTTTTTATTTTGATTTATTTTTCTTTTCTTTTTTAAACTTAGGGTTAGAGTTAGAGTGACATCACAATCACACTGTCACACATCAGTCATATCAGAGAACATGGTCATAGTAATAGTCACATGATCATGAGAACACATGGAACATGATGGAAGGTTTGAGAACAATGATGTCATACAATATGTACAACATATATTGACCTCATGACTAACACATGGTCTTTAGGACAGACTAGAAATAGTTGAGCACAAACTATCACTAGTTAGTATATATAGATAGATATATTGTACTAAGAACTCCATCAAGTTCTCTTGTGTTAATCCAATACAAGGTTTTTCTTCTTAACTAGCTCTAAGATCTTTAAGTTATAGTATTATAATTTACATATAGTCTTTAGAGTAGGCTGGACATAGTGATAACACAGACTATCTAGTAGAGTATATAATGTAGACAATGTTGTACTAGGAACTCCATCAAGTTCTCTCATGATTAACCTAATCTTAGGTTTTGCTTTTAATCATAACACTTGTGTCTTAAGTTATAACACTTAAGTAAAGACAAAAGATGACTTTTGTATTGAGTAACACAAAAGAACTTGATAGAGTTTCAAGTACAAAATAGTCTACCTTATATACCACAGACTATGGTTTGTACACACACTATAACTAACCTATCCTAAAGTACATATGCTTGCTATAAGGTTAATATGTTGTTACCATACTATATGATGTTATTTATTTCAAGATCTTTTACAACCTTCTCTGTGTCACATGATTGTGTGACTGTCACATATGACATCACATGACAACTTTGTCTCAATTCAAAATAAAGAAAAGAAACTCAAAAATAAAATTAAGAAAAATAAGAAAAATCAAATCCAAAGAAAATAAAAATAGAATAAAATCAAGTCCATTATTAACAACTCTAACAACTACTTAGTAAGCTGCTAGCTATCTTGTTAAAAGTGATCTTCTTAGTTTCATTATAATAAATATGAACTTAGTCTTGTAATAATATTTTACTTAGTTATTATATTACCTGATTACATACACAACATCTTATGGACATGTTCTGACTTCTAGTCATTTATAGTTATCTATAGCTTACTAAATGATCCCTAAACTATTAGAGTAATTGATTTTTGAGGCTGCTAAAGCTTTTTATTTGTTACTTATACTTTAAATTTAACATATCTTTAGTTAGTAGTCACCACAATATAAATAAGATAATAACTATAATAGAAATCAAACCTAAAACTAACCAAAAATACATTAATATCTCTAACCACTAAGCTTATATAATTTAGGTATTAAAAAGGTTAGAAGATATATCAACCAAGAATAGAGGTAATATTCACTAATTATAGGTCTACTTCTAGAACTGGGATATCAGATAGTATACATTGTTTTTAACCTATCAAATAACTTAACCAGTTATTATCTATTATTTACAGTATTACAATATATTGAGCAGCACTACTATTATAGTTCAAACTCCAAGTCATATCTAATGTGTTATAAGACGAGAGTGTGGACAGACTTTAGGTAGGGTTAGTGGACAAGAATAGGACAGTAGTAATTATTAGTCTACAATGGACAAAGGGTTAGGAGATAGGCACATGACCTGGAAGTCATGTGATAGAGTCTAGAGCGGTCTGGAAGGACTTAGGGTCTAGAAGGATCAGGAAGAGTCTAGAGATGGAGTTAGGGTTAGGAGATGACGTCAAGGCACATGGGTTCCTCATGGTGTACATATGGTATGCACATGTATAGCGGAGATTAAAGGTATGACGTCAAGGCACATGTAGGAAGCATGGTGGCCTTATAGAAAACATATGTGGATGAGTAATGGACATGAGGTAGAAGCATGGTAGATGGACATGAGGTAAACATATTGTTGTAGCATGGACCACATGTAATTTATATAAATAGAGGAGCAATGTAGCAAGGGCTCCTTGTCGAGTTCTCTTGTAATTCCCCCATTTGTTACTTGATAGCCCTACTGAGAGCTTTGCTCGTTGTGAGATCATTTGTCCTTGAGTGACGAGTGGTTGCTACAACATAATGTTAGAGTTGAAGACAGTAGACTCCATTTATTTTCATTTTTGTTTATTTATTTTTCTTATTTTGGACTTAGAGTTAGAAGTTAGTATAATATCACATGATATAACACTGTATTACATATCTATTATATGTCACAGTCACAGTCACATAATCACATATTACATAAAAGAATATGGAAGATTCCAAAACAATGATGTCATATAGCATGTCCACTATATGTTGGTCTTATAAATAACATATGATCTTTAGAGTAGGTTAGATAAGATCTTGGACAGACCAACTAGCTAGTATATATAGACACTTTATACTTGGAACTCTATTGAGTTCTCTTGTATTAACCTAATATAAGGTTTTTCTTTTGCTCTTATACCTGACCTTGAGTTATAACAAGACAGTATGAGGTGGAATTAGTCAAGAGCCCACTAGTACTTATAGAGATTTTGACAAGTTCATATTACAGATTAGAGAGTGAGACTAACACTGGCTCTTTTCTTTTGCTCTTATATACTTCATCTCTCTCCATACCAGTATCACCTACTTTTACACTAATCTCCACCTTTTCACTACCAACCTATCAAATAAGTTAGCACAACATAGTAGAGCAGTTGTAGCTTCTAATAAGACAACAAGTAAAACAACTAGCTACTTTGCAAGCACAGCTAGTAGTTAGATTAAAAGAAATAAAGAAAGAAGTAGAAGAAGTAGCTCTAAGACCTAAACATAAGTTTTAACCAGAAGTGGCCAAGCCACCATTGTTTGATGGAGATCTAGGAAAAGTAGCAGATTTTGTAATAGTATACAAGCTATATATTAGAATGAAAATGAAAAAGGAGTCAGTGGAAGAGTAGATATAGTAGATTTTGACATATGTATAGAGAGAGTCAGTAAATGTGTGAAAAGAAAATATTTTGACAGATTTGGAATTTGAAAATTAGGAATTTCTATCAGCAAAAGAATTATTAGCAGAATTGAAGAGTGTTACAACTTAAGACTAAGTGTTTAGTCAAAAGAGGAAATGTGTATTGTTGGATACAAAAGAACCTGGTAGGATTCTTAGTACAGATGTGTCTACTTTATATATCTCTGGTGCATAGTCTGTACATACCTACATCTAGCCTACTCTAAATGTTATGAATCTATGTAATTTAAGTCATCATATTTTTATAATATATAATATCATCCTTTTATTGTATTACATGATATTGTGACTGTGACTTGCACTGCTTCTTTCTCTTTATCACTATCTTGTATGGTAGCACCCATAAGAGATTTAGTGAATAAACATCTCTTTACTTTGGCTTTCAATCCTATTACTTCATAAATGGCCAGAATACTAGATTATGAGGCAATAGATATCAACAACTTCAATAACATCAGAGAAAGATCAACTTCTCCTAGTAAAATGAGTTCCAAAAGTCCTTCAATCTCTTTTACTACTTCATTTATTCCATATCATGAGAAAATGGAAATCAACAATGACCTCCCAGATGAGAAGTTCACAGAACCTGTTGATAGTTTCCAATTGTTATATAAGAACAACAGTAGAGAAGATATTCTTGTGAGTGAGGTGACTGATAATAGTTCTACCAGGAACCAACAATGTGCTTCAAACAAGGCACTGGCCCTAAAAAACATGCCCAAACCATGAGGGAAAGATATAAACAGCAAAAACTCTAACATGAGTTAATCAGATAATGTTATCAATGTTTAACTACTATATGATCCTAATCAACCTATGGAACTAGAATTGTGGAACAGATTATTCTAACCTATCTTTCTTCATAGTTTACTGGAATATTTCTCTTCCAACTCTAAAAATATCAAGAAGTTTTTGTGCTGAATGGCTAAATATATTGAAAACAAAAACATTGACATCAACAAGTTTAACAACATTTTGGAACTGAAAGATATAGGCAAGGCAGCCTGGAAATTTCTTTCAGCCATTTATAGTTTAAGACAGGATTTTCTTACTGCTGACAATAGCAATAATTCCTTTAAGCAAAAATTATTGTTCAAATTTACCCCTAAGATAAATCCAGTTAACACTAGTAAAAAAGAGAATAAGAATATGGACAAGCCTACTAGTGTTGAAAGACTCTTACCATATATCCTGGCCAAATTACCCAAAGAAGTCAATGAATTATCAAAATGTTTCAAAATAACAGGGCTCACCAAACCAGACAATAACAAAGATAAATCATATGCTCAAGCATTGAAGTCTAGAAACACTACCAAGAAAGTCTTCAAAATCAAAGAGGTCTTCTCTAGTTTCAAAGTAAACAAAATTGACAACATTCAAAAGATCATCAAAGACAACAACAAACCCAAACTGAGGATTAATATGATCATAAAAGGTCTCTCTAAGAAGCAAGTCATAGTTCCAATAAACAATGATAATAAAACAAAATTCATAGAAGATAGTAGCAATCACATTACCAACTTAAACAGAGTAATGAAGAACATCAGATCAAATACTATGGTAGATTTCATTCAACTAGAGAATTCTAGTATTATTATTGTCACCAACAAAGTTGTGTTGGCTCTGGAACTCCAAACCATTGAAAATTATTATCAAGAATATAAATCACATTGAAGCTGAGGAGGTTGAGGTTCCATAGCTACCTTAATCAAAGTTGTATCTCAAAATCATAGGTATTCCCTATCTTAAAGAAGATACTAACACCTCCATCATATCAGATGTAGTAGAAGAAATTATCAAGAAAAACTATATCTTCAACAATATCATGCTGGTCTTAAGACCTTGTGTAATCAAAGTTTCTCCAAAGTTGGACATGGCCATCATCTAGATTGATATTTGGGATGTCCAGAGCAGTAATAAAGCAAAAGGTCTAATCAACAGATGTTTCAATGTAAGGAGCTACATAGCAACAATCAGAGGTACAAACATGAATTCTAGCATACCCCAATATAAAAACTGCTGGAAATGAGGTCATGCAACTTTCTCATGCAGGATCCAAGAAGTTAAATGCATTAAGTATAATGGTTCCCACAAATCTGAACACCATCAACACTTTGCTTGGTGCTGTAAAGCAAATAGTAAGACCAACCTGCTTAGGCTGAAAACTAAGCAGGGTGAACTATATACTTATTCCTTTAAATACTCTAACTGCCAAGGTAATCATTAGGCAGACTCTAACCAGTGTCTTTTTTGAAACATAGGTTCAATTATGAATAGCACACTAAAAAGTATCAAGAGCTCTGTAATAATAGAAAGCAATCAATCCATTCAGCTATGAATGGTAGCAAAGCATGATTGTGAAGAATATTAAGATATTTACTTAAAACATTCACAGGAACAATTTCATAATCAGCACAATCCTTGAAACTCAATGCAATTTCAACATTATTTTCATCCAAAAACTATCTTGGTTATTCATATACTTCTTATCAAGTTCAAAAAATGTAGAGAGCAAAGAATTAGTAGGAGTATCTAACCATCCAAACTGAACAAACTTTTCCAGGAACTTATCTCAAGATAACAACTCCATAAGAGTCATAACCTATATCAATGTCTAATTACTCTCCCTTCGTTTTTCTTTAAGAAAAGACATTCTTAATCACAGAAACATTTCTTATATTTTGTTTCTCAACTATAGTTCTGTCTACTTCCTAATCAGTGTATATTCAGATTCTTTCTAGATAGCCTTGAAGTATCTTAAGAATATTGAGGTCAATATCAGTAATGTTCTTATAATGAGTAGTGATTTTAACATCAGAAACAGTAGTTGAGATCCAAACTTCCCTCATCATTCTTATCATAGCAATGTTCTTTTCAAAATTGTAGACTTTTTTTAATTAGAACTGTCTAGACCTACTGAACAAGTTTCTACTAGATATTTGGACAACTAGCAAGATTCAAACTCAGTTATCAACCTTATGTTCCTAAGACCAGGCTTTTTGGAATATGACAATCATACCATCTATCCTAACTGGAGGCTGACCTCAGACTATACTTCTCTCATAGTTGATATCTCAATTTTTGAAAAGTATATTCAAACCAGAAAATACATGTTAGCCAAGAATAGCGAGAAAGAAGATAACTTCATAAACGATCTAATAGAAGCCATCAAAGGAATAAATACAGAGAATATTCAAAGTAAAGAAGTTCTTGACCAAATCATCCAATCGCTTGCTAGTGCTACTGAAAGAATATAGTATAAATACTCAAAAGTTGTTAATATTACTAAACATTCAAAGGAGTGGTAAAACAAACACTGCTGCAGAGATCTTGAAACCTATTGATGAACTAAACAAATTGAAGACTGGAGATGATTTAAGAGTACTGTTAAAAAGACAAAGCATGATTTTTTAACTTAAAATTTCAAGAAATTGCTAATGAAAATTGTGGGCCTTAGAAACTCATGAGCTAGATCAAGAAACATAAACTTCTAGTAATTGAAGTAATCCAATACAATAGTAGACCATACATTGAGCTCGACAATTTATGGCAAGCTCTCCACCTGTTCTTTAATTTGGTTCAAAATCATCAAATAGATTCTCAGTTACTAAAAGAAATTCCTGGTAAAGAAATTACAATATGGAACTTATTCTCAAAAGAAGAGTTCATTGGTGTAATCAAGAAATGCAACAATTTCTTGATTCCTGGACTAGACAAATTGTTTTAGAGACATCTCAAGAGGATTGTTAAAAATGTTACATGTCTCAATAGAATTATTAATATTGCTAATGTATATATTGATATAGGTCATTGGCTATTGCACTTCAAAATCTCAACAACTATTATAATTCCCAAACTCAATAAAGAGTCTTACAACTCTCCCAAAGCCTATTGACTCATTGTCTTACTTAACACAATCAGTAAATTATTTGAGAAAGTTATCAGTGAAAGAATGCAATTTTTGTTGATTTCTAACAATTTCATCTATCTATGCCAACTAGATGGACTTAAACAGAGGTCTACTTTAGATGCAGGTGTTGTACTTATCTACTTCATTCACATGGACTGGGTTAAAAATTATACTACTCACATGTTAGCTTTCAATATTGTGCAGTTCTTCTCTTTGCTAAATCACCATCTTCTTTCATCAATATTAGACAAAGCTAGTTTTAATCCCAAGATTTTGACCTTTTTCTAAAATTATCTAGTAAGTAGAAAAAACAAATATTTCTAGTGCAGTTTTTCTTTCTTTTTTTTCAATGTTAATATTGGAGTAGGATAGGACTCAGCCCTTTCTCCTATACTTTCTGTCTTATACTTTTCTCCTATTTTTCACATTTTTGAAAAACAGTTAAAAAATCTAAAAATCCTGATTTCTATTTTTTTTGTAGATAATAGACTTTTCATTTCACAGAATAAATCCATAACAGTCTTGAATGCAAACCTTTTCTGTAGTTACAATGTCATCTCTACTCTTCTTACAAAATTTAGGCTAATCATGGAATATAAGAAAACAGAAGTATTTCATTTTTATAAATTGCAAGGAGTTTTTGATTCTTCTTCCCTAGACCTTACACCTCTAGAAGGCCTTATTCTATGTCCTAAGAATACTTGGCATTATCTTGGGTTTATATTTGATCAAAAACTATTACTTTAACAATATATTGACTCTTATGCTAACAAGGCCATTTTGACAATCAAATACATGAAAATGCTGGGAAATTTATTGAGAGATCTTGACTCTATTCAAAAAAGATATCCATACAGATGTTGTGTCTTACCTATAGTCTTATACAAATTTCAATTATGGTATTACAACAAAGTGCTGTTTACATATCTACTTAAAGTTCTTAGGAAAATGCAGAGAAGAGCAGCTATATGGATTACAAGAGTATTTTGAACATCTCTTATATTGGGTATTGAAGCCATAGCTGGTCTGATTCCTATTTATTTCTACTTGCAAAATAGAAGATTTTATCTACAAGTGTATTTGTTGTCTCTGAACTACATCATCAATTTGATCCTAGATTTGAGAGACTCTAGCAATTGAGAACCCTATTGACTATCACTAGACAAGCTTATACCTAAACAATGTTCAATTATCAAAGGCTGTCACAAACTTCATTCAGCTTGTATCTCTACAAACAGTAGACCAATTTTCACAAACTAAGTTGCACTGTAAAGCCCCAAATAAGAGCTATCTGCACATATGTGGGATGTACAAAAGCAACAACAAACAACTGAGATATCAGGTCATTAGTAACTATAAAATCTCCATTTGCTAATATTTCATGAATGACTAGACAGATTTGCATGATCAAACTTGTGTTGGAAAGTGCTGATCAAACTGTTTCCAACAATATATGGTATATTATATAGCAATAAGTATTCATAGAGATACAAGCATATCAATGTAGTGACATAATTAGTTACCTTCTAAAATTAGCCTGACAGCTGCTATGACAGATGACAGTTCCTATCAGGTACGAGTTTTGATTATGTGATGGCAACAGCTTGCATACAGACCATTACTCTTTTGTATATATAATTTTGTGTCTGAGGATTAGACTTCAGACTTAACAACATCAATCTTTATCCTTTATTATCTGTATTAATCTTAATCATCATTGTCATCATTATTGAACTTCTGAATCACTTCTAAACCTCTGAGAGTGCACCCAAGGTTCAGATATCACAAATAAGTAAGTAGTTCATTTTGTGATAAAGACTCTCTAGCTAACATGGATAATAGATGTAATAAAATTTTCCCTTTCTTTTCTCCTTTCAATTGTAAATTTTCACTGGGAAACAAATTTACAGGTATTCCATAATCATTTTTTATTCTATACCTTGAATAGGAAAAACAATCACAACATCAAGAGCTATTTACAATATCTTGACAATATTACTATTCAAGTATGATTGGACCCTCTCTTGGTAGTTGTTATAACAGATACAAGTATTAAGAATCAGGTTGCCACATTGATATCACATATCTATAGTCATGATAATCTAGTCATCAAGACTATATCTCATGTAGTAAATGTCACATCTACTAAAGCTGAACTTTTTACTACAAGATGCAATATTAATCAAGCTATCTGTCTTCCTAATGTGAATTGAATCTTTGTTATTACAGATTTCATTCACACTGCCAAGGAAATCTTCAATTCATCATCATATCCATATCAAACACAATCTGCTTCTATCTCACATGAACTCAGAGAGTTTTTCAAAAAAGGCAACAACAATCTCATAGAATTTTGGGATTGCCCCAGCAATCAAAAATGGCACCTTCATGACATAGTCAACAAAGAAATGAAGAAATTTAGCCTTTTACCTACCTTCATATGTAAATTGTTATAGAATTTCAGCAGAAAAAACAAATACAACAATATTCTTAACAGCTGGAAAATAGTTTTCCAAGTATCAGATAACAAAGAGAGATACTTTATAGAGCTAGATGATGATCTGAAACTGGTCAAACTGTCAATAGCAAATGGCAGTCTGTGACTTAAACTCTTTGGTCACTCCAATTCACTTTGTACCAGAGCTATAAAAGCAATTGTCAATTATGTGCTAATAGGTGAATATGAACTTAGATTCTTCACTCAGAAAGAGTTTAAGTACCCATGCAGTCTCTATTCTATTAAAACAAGGCATCATATTCTTCATGAGTGTAAAAGGTACAACAACTACTGGAATCCTAGAAGAGATACTATTGTACATTTTACCTTGTTCTTAGAGTTTAACAGCAAAGCTTTCTCATTCAGAGAAAGCATCACTGAACTGACTTGCTCTCAAGCTTTTCTAATGATTTCATTTTATTTTCTTTCTCTCTCTTTATATATATTTTTTCTTTTTTTCTTTTCTTTATGTAGTATATGTCTTCATATATGTAGTTATAAAGTAGCTACTACAGTCTGCCCTCGAGCCCCATGTAATAGAAAGTCTTTAAATAAGAAACTAGAACTGGAAAAGAACAAGTCTACCATCTTTAGTTTTAATAAAGAGAGTGTTTTGGAGGAGAGACAATAAGTTTGCAAAAGTAGTAGAATTTAAGCAGCTAGAACAAGATCCTTATATTATAGACAAATTTGTCCAAATATTTAGAAGAGCAGTTAGAGAAAGTGAATATGAGAGAAGAGTGCTAGTGGAGAAATTTAAGAGAAGAATGAATGACAATATTAGGCACAAGCTTATAAAGACAGAACAACTTTTCCTAGTTATTGAAGAATAGTTTGACAGAGCAATTAACCTGGACAGTTAGAATCATAAACAATAGACTTTATTTTATTTTTATTTATTTTTTATTTTGAGGCTTAGAAATAGGATTAGTGTAACATTACATGTAACTGTTACAAACTGTCATACAACATGACTTGGTGTCACACATTAGTCACAAGTTACATAATCAAGTGTCATGATAGAACTCAGTAAAAAGTCCTAGAAAGAAATAATGTCATACAATATATTTTATATATGTTAATCTTAAGAATAATATATGACTCTTTAGAGTAGGCTAATAAAAGTATAGCATGGACTAGTAGTCTAGCATATATAAAGTAGACAGTTTTGTACTAGAAATTCTATTGAGTTCTCTTGTGTAATTTCTATGCAAGGATATTTTTCTTGACCTACTCTAAGGTCTTGAGATTATAACAGAGAGAGTAGAAGAGAAGAAAAGAGAATAAGAGAGTAGAAGAGAAGAAAAGAGAATAAGAGGAGAGAGGGAGGCAGCAAATGCTGGAGGGACACAATAGGGACACAATAGCAACTGTTGCCATAGCTCTAAGTCTAGCCAAGAAGATAGAAGTTTCAGCAGGCACTAATAAAGCCAGCTTCAATAGAGGGAGTAAAGAGAATAAATGCTACAATAGCCTACCTACAACAGCAGCAAGCAGAGTTCATTCCAAGATACAACCCATATATTATGGAAGTGGATAAGGGGAGAAATTATTATGATTGTAGAAGATTTGAATATATTACAAAACACTGTAGAAATTGGAAGCTTGTGGTACAAGGGAAAAGAATAAAATATAGAGATAATCATAATATAGACAATTTAAAAGAGAAGAAGAATTTAGTAGTCCTTGACTAGGTTCTAATTACAATAAGTTTGCAATACTCAGTAGCAGAGTAATGGATAATATATTCTAGTGCAACTTAAATAGAGACAGCAGTAGAGCAACAGACTTGGTAATAAGCTCAGAGTTTGCTAGAAAGCAAGAATTCAAGCTGAAGAAAATTGAAAAACCCATATATAAAATGCATAAGAAGAGAACAGAGATTGATATGATAAGAGGGTAGAAGTGGAATGTAATTCTGGAAATGCCATGGGTAACTTGCCACAACTCTAAAATCAACTGGAAAACAGAGGAGGTGAAGATAACCAGATGTTCTGAAAGTAGTGGAGATCTAAGCAAGGAAAATCAGGATAACAAAAACAAAAGAAGAAAGAGAAAAGAAAGGAAGGAATAAAGAGGAGGAAGTAGTAAAGTCAGAGGAAGAAGCCAAGAAATTAGTTCCTCCAAGGTTCTACAAGTGGATCCATGTCTTCAAGAAGAAAGCAAGTGAGAGGATACCAACAAGAAAAATGTGGGACCATATAATAGAAGTAAAGGAATGGTTTGTATCAAGGAAGGAAAAGGTGTATCTCTTATCTAGAGAAGAAGGAGAAGAGATATGAGAGTTCATCAATGAACAGTTGAGAAAGGGTATATTAGACTCCCAAAATCATCTCAAATGGCACTAGTGTTCTTTTTAGGAAAGAAGGATGGTAATAAACATATATGGTACAGAGCTATAGATATCTAAATAAATAGACTGTAAAAAATAATTACTCTCTACCTCTCATTTCAGACATTGTTGAAAACATTGGCATCAAGAAATTGTTTACTAAACTATATTTACAATAGAGTTATAATAATGTATGAGTAAAAAAGGGAGATGAGTAGAAGACAGTATTTATGACTCTAGAAGAGTCCTTTGAATTTGTAGTAATGTTCTTTGAGCTTACTAACTCTCTGACAACATTATAAACAATGATGAATGAGATCCTATGGGACTTGATCAATACTGGAGAAGTAGCAAGTCTCATTAAAAATGTTATTATAAGAACAGAGGGAGAAAAGAAACATGATGAAGTGGTAGAGAAAGTAATAAAAAGACTGGCAAAAAACAACTTATATGTGAAACCTGAGAAGTGCAAGTAAAAGATGAAGGAAGTAGGATTCTTAGAGGGTAGTAATAGGACCAGATAGGATCAAAATAAAGGAGAAAAAGATGAAAGGAGTGTTGGATTGGCCAGAGAGTCAAGAATATACAAAAGTTCTTAGAACTGGCTAACTATTATCAGTGGTTTATTAAAGACTTTACAACCATAGCCAGACCATTACATGACCTGATAAAGAAGGATCAGAAGTGGGATTGGATGAAAAAACAGGAGAAGGTATTCAGAGAGTTGAAGGAAAGATTTACCAAAAAGCTAGTACTAGCAGTGCCAGACTTAGACAAAAAAAATGAGGATGGAAGTTGATGTATTGAATTATGTAACAGGAGGAGTTCTGTCAATAGAATGCAAGAATAGATAATAAAAGATGATAGACTGGTAATGAGAAATTATTGGTGACCAGAGATAACTAAAGATGTGGGAAAGTATATAGACAGCTGTAACTTGTGTCAAAGAATGAAGAACTGGATAGAGGCACTAGTAGGAAAACTAATAGCAAATCAAGTACTAGGAAAACTATGAACATACCTAACAGTGGACTTCATCACCAAGTTGCTATTAGTGGCAGAAAAGGATGCAATACTGGTTGTGTATGATAAATTGTCAAAAATAGCACATTTTGTAACAACAATAAAGAGACATTGGCAGAAAGGTTGGCAAGATTGTTTAGGAATAATGTATGTATCACAAAATGAATTACTTACTGATTATGATACTTGAAACTTAGATAACTTGACAGTGATTCAAAAGTTCAGTATAAGGAGATAGTGATGATAGATAATAGGTAGTATTAATAAGAATGTTAAGTCTGAAGTCTAATCCTTAAACACATAGTGTTGTAAACTCAAAACCTTAGTGTTGGTAATGAGAATAAACCTTGTACTGGGTTGACACAAGAGAACTCGATAAGAAGCTCCTACTCTATCTAATCACCATATATACTAGAAGTCCTGGTCCGTGCTACAACAT
>JAJOHK020001212.1:0-15008 GCA_022457215.2 Leucocoprinus gongylophorus | reverse complement strand
AGGAGTCTCTGCTAAATTATCATCCTATATATACTAACTACATCTGGTCCGTGCTACAACCTCATGTCTGCCTCATTTCCTACTCAAGGCCACCATGTTGTATACATGTGCCCTGACGTCATCTTCCAGATCCTTCTACCACCTTCCAGGCCTTATGATGTCACATCATGTAACATGTCATGTGACTGCGATGTCACGTGTCTCTTCATCGTCCAAAAGAAAAAGAAAAAGGAAAACAAAATTCCTATAAAGTCAGAAAATAAAAGAAAAAGAAAATAAAACTTGTTCATGTCCCAAGCGTCCCATAACAGAGGGGGGGACTCCATTGTCCGCCTCCTGTTAGGATAGTAGTTTTGTTTTTTTACTTTTTAATAGAATTTTATTATTTTTTTTGAAATCAGGAGTGGGGGAGCATTGCACATCAGCGGATTTTTGGTAGCACTGTTGGACCGTAGAGATTTCAGCTTTAAGGGTATTCTGTAATTCATCAAGATCTATGGCGAAGTCACGGGCTCTGGAGGAAGCAATATCGTGTTTGGGGTGAACAGTGATGTTCGGATAATATCCCTTATTAACAAAGAATGGAGAAACACCAGTAGTTGTGCTCGGAGCATTATTGTAGGCAAACTCCATGAGAGGTAGGAGTTCGGACCAGTTGTCTTGCTAATAGTTACAATATACATGGAGGTATTGCTTGAGTGTCTGATTCGTGTGTTCAGTTTGTCCATCACCTTTAGGGTGGTAACCTGAAGTGAAGTGAAGCCACATGTCGAGAGCAGCGCCTAAAGATCAAAAGAAGTTTGACACAAACTCTGAGCCTCTGTCAGAGGTGACATGGGAAGGAATGCCATGTTTGGAAAACACATGAAGGACAAATAGACATGCTAAGTCCGCGGATGTAATGGTGTTGTGGGCAGGGATAAAGATCACCTGCTTGATGAGCCAGTCGACTATGACCAAGATAGTGTCAAACCCGGAGGATGACAGAAGTTTCTTGATGAAGTCCATAGAAATGGAATTCCATGGTCGTTCAGGAATGGGAAGTTGTTTGAGGGATTTGTAGGGCTTGTGACGTTGTGGCTTGGGTCGCATACAAGTGACATAGAACTTGCAGAATTGTTGTATGTCAGCACAGAGGCTGGGCCAGGAGTATCCGTGGTGGACTAATTCCAGTGTTTTGTTTTGACCAAAATGTCTGGCAAGGATGTGATCATGATTGTACTGGAGAACGCATGTGCGGAGGCTACCAGCAGATGGTACATAAATTCTATTGTCGAGGAGGAGTAGACTGTTTGGGTCCGTGGACCACCAGCCATCTGCGGAGATGTGTTTTGTAGCAATTGGGTCACTGGGGAGAGCTGATAGGATGTCTTGATGTAGGGTGTCCAGATCCACGACTGTAGCTGCACGGAGAGAAGGGAAAAGAAGGATCATAGCTCGTACGGAGGCTGTAAGTTGTTCTTGAGTGAAGATGGACTTGAAGTTATGAGGGTTAACTATGGTGTAGTCAGTATTCTCCCCTTTAGGATAGACGTCCCATCGTCTAGTGAGAGTATCCGGTTTTGTGCCGAGACAACCAGGACAGAACCTGATGACAAGATTGAACTGGGAAAGATACTCAGACCACTGCGCTTGCCTCTGGGTCAATACCTTGGTAGTAGAAAAATACTCAAGGTTCTTATGATCTGTAACAACATCGATGGGATAGGCCGGACCTTCCAAATAGTGCCGCCAAATCTTGAAAGCTTCAAAGATAGCAAGCAATTCCTTGTCATGTGTGTCATAGTTCAACTCTGCTGCAGTGAAAGTGTGAAAGTGAAAGGCAACTGGGTGAACTTCATTATCCTCATTAACAGTGGAGAGGATTGTAGTGAGAGCATAGTCTGAGGCATCAGTTTCCACAATGAGTTGAGCATCAGGAATCTAATGAGTAAGGATAGGAGCAGAGGTAAATGCTTTCTTGAGAGAGTTGAAAGTATCTTGACAGAAGAAGTCGAACTTCCAAGGAATGTTCTTCTAGGTAAGGCGTGTCAATGGAATGACAATGTCCAAGTAGTTGAAGATGAACTGGCAGTAAAAGTTTGCGAAACCTAAGAAGGATTGAATGTCCTTGACTTTCTTGGGTTCTGGCCAGTTTTGAATAATCTTTATCTTGTCGTCAGACATAGTGAGGCTAGAAGGAGAAAGGATGTATCCCAGATACTCTACCAACTTGGAGTGGAATTCACATTTCTCTACTTTAGCATAAAGACCAGCCTTGCAGAGATGCTTGAGTACTTCTTTCACATGCTGGTGATGCTCAGACATGTTATTTGAGTAGATGAGTATATCATCCAGATAGATTATGACACAGACATCCAAAAGGTCAGAGAAAATGTCATTCATGAATCACTGGAAGGCTGCGGGAGCATTGGTAAGACTGAAGGGCATTACAGACCATTCAAATGATCCATAACATGTCCTAAAGGCAGTCTTCCATTCATCACCGTTGGCAATGCGAACCAAATGGTAAGCATGGCAAAGATCTATCTTTAAGTAAACCCAAGCTTTGCGAGGTGAGTCCAGTAGATCGGAGATGAGTGGGAGTGGATAACAATCCTTTTTGAAGATACAGTTGAGACCGTGGAAGTCGATACAAAGGTGCAGTGAACCATCTTTCTTCTTAATGAATAAGACTGGTGCACCATGTAGAGATGAGGTTGGTCAGATAAAACCCATGTTGAGATTTTCCTCAATGAATTCCTTCAGAGCCTCTTGTTCAAATGCTGAAAGAGAGTATATAGGGCCAACCAGAGGTTGAGCACCCTCTTCCAGATTGATTTTGAGGTTATAAGGACAATGAGAAGGGAGAACTTCAGCTTTAGTTTTGCTGAAAACGTTGGCAAATTTGTGATACTTGGAAGGGACATTGGAGAGATCAGTGTTATGAATCAAAGCTCAAAGAGTTAAGCAGTGAAACAACTCTTGTATTGAGTATCACAAGAGAACTCAATAGAGTTCCTAGTACAAAGTAGTCTACCTTATATACTACTACTCATGGTCTGTGCTCACTACTATGCACCCTACCCTAAATGACCATGTGTATGACATGAGGTCAACATGTGTTGTCTATGTTGTATGATATCACTTCATTCCAGAACCTTCTACTCTATTCTCCTAAGTCTTGTGATCAGTCTTGTGACTTTGCCATCAACTTGTGACTAATGTGACAGCATGACTGATAACCCCTAACCCAAGTTGTTCTAAAAATAGAAAATAGGAAATAAAATAAAAAAATAAAATGAAAGAGAGAAAATAACAATAAATGAAGTCCATTGTCAACGATCTTGACAATCAGGAGTTTCTGCAAGTTTTGTGGAGTTAGCCTGAATGTCCGAAGAACAAAGACAGAGTTTGAAATTGTGGGAGCCTGGAAGTTTTGATGCACACAAGAATGCTGCAGCACCAATGATAACAATGTTAGGTCGCCCGGAGTTAGATATGGAGGTCTCAGATGCAGGTATGGAAACTGCAGAGTCTGATGATTGCAGAGGGTTGTCCAAAAAGAACAGAGATACGATTGGTGTGTTGGCTACAATGCGAGAAGGAGTGAGATTTTCCTGCAAAGATGGATGGAAGTTTATTGACCCATTTACTCAGTCAATCAGTGGATTGTGTCAGGCGAGCCAGTTGTATCCAAGGACCAAAGAGCAGGAAGAATCAAGCAGAGTGACATAGAAGTCCAGATTCATACAATCACTGGTGGAAAATATTATGGGCAAGTTGGCAATTTCAGAGATGGTGCTGTTTAATGAGCTATCAAACAAGTGGAGAGCAACCAGAGGAGTTGTGGATGTCTTCAGGTGGTGAGTATCCACAAATTTAGAGTCTACAAAGCAGTGAGTAAACCCGGAGTCAACGAGAGCTCAGAATGGGATTTTATTAAGGTGATACTGACCAAGAATCAAGGGAGAAGTAAGAGAAACAAAAAGTGAATGAGGATCAGAAAGAGCGGATGCATTGAGTCGAATTGGACTTGTTGCTGCATAGGGGAGTTCAACACAACCCTCAGTCTGTGCAGAGTCCTGGGGGTCGCTCTCTATTTTTCCGAGGGTTTCTTGGAAACAGCTGCCAGAGTATCAGCAGTTGCTGAAGCACCGCAGCCCTTGGGAGAGACCATAGTCTGCTTCTTGGGACAAAAGTCCAGCTTGTGGTCTCCTGCACCACAATAGAGGCACAGATTGTTTTCGAGATGCTTCTTACGCTCGTCGCTGGTCAACTTGCTATTGCTGGCCAGCTTGAAAGAGAGGTCTACCTGCGGAGTATTGGGTTGCTTCTTGGGAGCGGGGAATGGAGATGACTTAGAGAATAGGTTCTTGGTGGATGAGGCTGCCGAAGACGGATTTGCCTTGCTCTGGGAGGCTGTGACAGAACCAGAGGTGGAAGCTTTTCCTTGCTTCCAGGAGTGAGACTCAAGGGCCTCTTTCTCCGCCTGCCTTGCACGGTGGTATTTATGGTCTCGTTCCCAGTAGCGGTGATCAATAGTCATCGCTAAGGCATACATATCCTGGAACAAGGTGGGTTTTCCTTGTTCCCAGGTGGAAATGGGATCCTGGATCCAATTGGGGAGCCCCTGGTAATAGCGATAGCACAAAACACTATTCCTCCAACCTAATTGGGAGGCATAGCGCATGAAGTCCACATTGTAAGTGGAAATTTTATTGCTGGGCTTCATGCAAAGATTATCCAACATGTTGGCTACTTCACCAACGGAGTCCAAAAGACCAAAATGTCAACGTAGTTCGTCCACAAATAGGTTCCAGTCAGAGAGCCAGTCTTGGAGGATGCCCTGGTCTTCTTGGTTGAGGCCTACCTCAAACCAGTCCTGGGCTACTCCAGTAAGGTAGGTCATTGTGAAGTTGATTTTTGCAATGTCCATGTTGAATTGCGCCAGATTAGCATGGAAATATAGCCTGCATTGAAACAGGAAATTATTGAGCTTGTTGGGCTCAGTGCCACTGAAAGTGTCGGGGATGTGGGCTTTAGTTCCCCTTGAATTAGTATTAGGTGTGGGAGTCTGATTAGTGTTGAGAGTGTTAGCAAGTCGGCTGAGTACCTTGGCCAATTGTTTATTAGTATTTTTGCTCCGACAGGGTTTTGACTGTGAGCGAGTAAAGGAAGTAGGTCTATTAGCTGTTAAATTAGTATTAGGATTAGCAGGAGCATCCTCCCAATTAGGATCATTGTCCACAGGGACAATACTTGGGCCAGAGACAGGCAAAACTGTCTAGACAGGTTGGATTGTACTAGAGAGAGACCTCAGAGATGAACGGCCTTGCTGATGGAGTTGTCTTGAGCGTTATGGCGCATTTGGCAGATAAGCCATCTGGTCACTGAAACGCGAGATTGTGTTGAAGGGTGTCCCAAGCGGTGGGACTGGAGTTAAGGAATTACGGTGAGAGGAAGCCATTTGGACTTTGAAGTGTGAAGTGAAATGGATTGCAGACGGAACTGCGACAGAGAGTTTAGTAGGCAGAACTGCTCAGAAGCGACAGCAAACTTGGGAGTCTGATAATACTGTCAGGGGTGGAAGTCCGCAGAATGGACTCAGAGATGAGCGGACTTGTGGAACGACCTTGGCTTCAGCTTATGTGCTGTGCCATCTGTCTGCTACGTGGTCACAACTCCAGATGAAGGAGAGAAAGTCTGAGTGGAAGTAAGTACTGATTAGTGTGTTGCCGTTGAACACCGGAGATTGAGTTCAATAAGAGGTTATCTTCGTCGATTATCAGACTAGCAAATTACAGTGTAACTACTAGTCTTATATACAAACTGATATTATAGAAGATGCTCGGTGTTTCAGTGAAAAAACCCCTATTGCCCCAAGCAGAGGTTTTAGTGTTGAGACACTGACAGGAGTAACTCCGTCATGGAAGACTGAGTTGAATAGGAGTATCTCTGCCGTGGAAGATGGAATATCTGGAGGGTTGCAGCACCGCCATGAGACATGTTGCAAAAAAGATGGCCACCATAGAAGGCAGACTTGTATGGTTCAGAGATGGTTTCACCACGGAGACGTTGTTTCCGGACAGATAGACTTGTATATAACAGGACCCTATGACCTGGGATCTTTCAGCCTCCTCCAATAGGGTGGCCTTTTCCTCTAGCACCTTATCCTGAAGTCACTGGAGGTACTCCCTTGTCCTCTTCTTCCTCTCCTCCTCCTCTGCAACTTTCTGCCTTGGCCTTGGCCTCTGCTTTCCTCCTAGCTTTCTGACCCGCGCACTCAGCCCGGCATAACTTTGCTGCTTCCTCCAGTTGGGCTAGGAGCTGCTGCTCCTCCTCATGTCTCTACTGCATCTCTTGCCGCTGTTTTTTAAGGATCTCAGTGTTGTTTTGTGAAATGTTGGAGGGAGCGGGGGAAGACATAATGATACAGAAACAAGAGCGAAAAACTTCCTTTTCTGTTTATATATTGTTGACCTAGATACCATCACAGGATTCTCACATAAACCAAATAGGACTTCGAATAAACTCAATAGAACTTCGAAGGCTCAGTCCTAAGGGGGGAATACTGTCATATACAAGTCCATCTGTCTGGAAACAATGTCCCCGTGGTGAAACTACCTCTGAATTATACAAGCCCGCCTTCCACAGCAGCCACCTTTCTCACAACATGTTTTATGGCAGTGCTTCAACCCTCTGGGTATTCCATCTTCCATGACGGAGTTACTCCTGTCAGTGTCTCAACACTGAAACCTCTGCTTGGGGCAATAGGGGTTTTTCCACTGAAACACCGAGCATCTTCTATAATATCAGTTTGTATATAAGACTAGTAGTTACACTGTAATTTGCTAGTCTGATAATCGACGAAGATAACCTCTTATTGAACTCAATCTCCGGTGTTCAACGGCAACACACCAATTAGTACTCACTTCCACTCAGACTTTCTCTCCTTCATCTGAAGTTGCGACCACGCAGCAGACAGATGGCACAGCACATAAGCTGAAGCCAAGGTCGTTCCACAAGTCCACTTATCTCTGAGTCCATTCTGCGGACTTCTACCCCAGTGTGAACCGCGCCTGACAGTATGTTAGTATTAATCTAGCTAGTATATATAAGATAGACACTTTGTACTAGGAATTCTTTCAAATTCTCTTGTATTAACCTAATACAAGGTTTCTTTCTTATTCTAACTCTTAAGTTTGAATTATAATAAGAATACTTATTCATAAACTTGCAACTCAACTACAGACAATGATCTTGGCCTCAACTTATATGTTATGTCAACTACTTGTTATATTGTCATAATTTCAGATAGAGAACAAGTATAGAAAGAAGCTAAGAAAGAAAGCAGGTCACTAGAGTTTGATTACTAGACTGGAGAAACTATAAAGTATCTACTTGGTCTTAAAAACTAAGTTCTGTAGTTGAAACTGTGGCTAAGAGAATAATAGAATAGAGAATAGCTAAGAGAATGTTATAAAAATAATCTCTAACAGATAAGACAATATAGAGTCTATATGATAAGTTACTAAGCAATGAAACATGATAGACTGGTCTATGTATAATCAAGTGTGAATACAGAAGTATATTTAAAACTAGTTTAAGTTTTATCTAAAGTTAAGAAGTAAAAGTCTTAGAAGTCAGTCTATGATAGTGGTTACTATAATATTGGGGCCTATAACCTAATAGACTGTAAGTATCTCAGAAATTACTAGTAGAAGATAGACAACTGATATATATTACTTTAGAGATCACTAATAGAAGGTAGATAACTAAGAAGAAAAATATAGATATATATGGTTCAGAACATTAGTAGTTAGCAAAATGAAATGAAATACTCTGTGAGTATTCTACATTATTTATATAAGAAAATAAGATACTAGTCTTGTTTAACAAATATAGCTAGTATTCTCTAACAATTACTTATGTTATTAATCTCTTTACAAAGTTACTATTCTGAAACATAATACTTGAAAGCTAATGATCTAGAGAGGGTTTCTAAAATAAGTTTCTTATAGTTCAGCTTCATATTTGTCTCTTGTTATAACTTAGGCCTAAGTGCTAAGGCCAAAGCATACTTTGTTACAACTTAAAGACTTTAGGGTTGGTTAATGAGCAGAACCTTGTATAGAGTTATACAAGAGAACTCTATATAAGATTGTCTACCTTATATACTAAACTATCATGGTCTGTGCTCCTACTTTTCTAGCCTACCCTAAATGACCATGTATTCACCTTAAGATCAACATATATTGCATATATTGTATAACATCATTCTTCTAGAATCTTCTATATCTTTTTCTATGATCTCATGACTGTTACTGTTACTATGTCATCTGATGTGACTGATGTGTGACAGTGTGATCATGACATCACTCTAACTCTAACCCTAGATCCAAATAAAGAAAATAAAAGAAAAAAGAAAAAGAAAAGATAATTTAAATAAAGAAATTAGCATCTAGGCTTTGCATATCTGATATATTTGTGTATTAAGTGGCACAAGAGAACTCAATGGAATTACTACTACAGAGTCTACTTTATATCTTTAGTAGTTAGTCTATGTATATCTAATCTACTTTAAAGCTATGACTAAGTTCTTCTAGTAGTTTCTATGATGTTTCACCAAGTCACATAACAGTGACATGTCATGCCCTCTTAGCTAAGTCCAAATAAGAAAACTAAACTATGAGAGAGAAGAGAATTCAGAAAGTTGAGAAAGTTTAAAGTGATCTAATTCTGGCAAGCTAGTTTTTTTTTTTTTTAAATCAACAATTTATTACATGGCATGCATAGGCAGACTGTGGTAGCTACTTTTGTAACTACATACATAAGAAGCAGACTAACATGAAATTAAAGAAAAAAGAAAAGTAAAAAGGAAAAGAAGAGAGAACTAATTGAAAAGAAAAGAAGAGAAAAGAAAGAGAAAGAAAATATCTAAGATCTACTTAGAGGACAAGTTAATTGTCATTGAATGCAAAAGCATTCGGATTAGCTGTCAAAAACATAATGAAATGCTTTAACATATCTCTTCTTGGATTCCAGTATCCATTGAATCTCTTGCACTCATAAAGAATATGTCTCCTTGTTTTGATGGGGTAATTGTTGCATGGACATGAAAAGTCCAAGCTAGGAAAGAATTGTAATCTATATTCTCCAATGGGAGCATGATTGGAGATCGCTCTAGTAGTGTGAGCACATAGCAAATTGGAGCAGCCAAACATTTGAAGCCATGGACCACCTTTGATGTAAGATAGTTCAATACTGTTTAGATTATCGTCTAATAGATCAAGGAAATGATTGCCTTTCCCTTTGGACACTTGGAATGTCATCTTCCACTGTTTGATGATGTCATCGCTATCAGATTTCTTGCAAAAGTTCCAAGATATTTTACATGGGTATATAGGTGTTATCATGAAGGATTTGGAGTTTTTATTGACATTGTGATGAAACCTTCATTTAATTCTACTTGGGCACTCCCAGAATTCAATGGAGTTAGCATTGTTAGAGTTGAAGAACTTTCGCAATTCACTAAGAATTACAGAAGTGTGAATTTGGAAAGGATGAGATTCGCTATTGAAGATTTTCTTTGCCACATGGATAGAGTCTGTTATGATGATTATTTTGGAGGTGTTTTCAATGGAACATGCTTGATTGATACCACATCTGATAGTGAACAGCTCTGCCTCCATGCTTGTTACAAACAAAGCATGATGGACTGTCTTGATTAGAGGCCGGTTCACTGAATGGATGTGTGAGATAGACATAGCAATATCATTCTTGATGCTAGCGTCTGTTATCATGAGTACTAAGTTAGGAAGAGAAGAGTTGCAAAGAACCATTTCATCAAGTTCTTGAGCATGAATCTTGTTTATTTCTTTTTCATTTTTATTAACTAAATTAAATGAAAATTGATTAGAAAAATTATCAATAATACGATGACCTGGTAAAAATTTAGGATTGTGGGGAGAAAAAGCTGGGAAAATTCCATAGGATTTGGTGTTTGAGTCAATGAGATGACCTTTGGTTATAAGTCTTTGACGATTGGTTAGCAAACCAATGGTGTGCGAATTTGTTGAATTGGATCAAGGAGTAGAGTCGTCCAAAAGGTTTCTCAAGATGTGGTTATTGGGAAGTTTGAAAAGGCATAACTGAGACCTCTTGGCGATTTTTTGGATGTGGTATTTTATTGGTATGATGCCAGCAATTGTTTCAATGCCTTCTGATAGAGAAGTTTTGAAAGTCCCTAGAATCCAAATGGCAGCTCTTCTTTGCATTTTGTTAAGGATTTTCATGTGGTATAATACTGGTACCTTGTTATAAAACCAAAGCTGAAAACTGTATAGGGCTATCGGGAAAGTGCAGCATCTGTAAAGTAATTGTTTTTGAATAGGGCTGATTCCTCGAGACGAATTTCCTAGGAGCTTCATACACTTGACCATTGATATAGCTTTGTTGGTGTAATGGTCAATATATTTGTAGAAGGAAAGTTTCTGATCAAAGATGAATCCCAAGTATTTCCACATATCCTTGGGACGTAATATAGGACTACCAAGTAGCAAAAGATCGAGAGGAGGAGGGTTGAAGATGCCTTGGGATCTGCTAAAATGAAAGATTTCAGTTTTAGAATGTTCAATGATAAGACCAAAACTATCCAGTAGTTTAGAGAGAATATTATAACTGCAGAAAAGATGCGAATTGGAAATATTGAAAGATTTGTTCTGAACGATGAAGAGACCATCATCTACAAAAGAAAGAATAGAAGTTGGCATTTTGAGATTTTTGAACCTATTTTCTAGGATGTAGAGAAATGGTGAAAGGTATAGAGTGGAAAGGATGGGGGATAGCACAGACCCTTGACCAACTCCGATGTTGACATTGAATATTGGGGATGAAAGATTATTCCACAAGTACTTCATACTTCTTTGAATCAGATAATTCACAAAGAAATTTGTTACTTTGTGGTTGAGTCCAGCTTTCTCGAGGATGAGAATGAGGAGGTTGTGATTTAATGATGGGAAAAATTGAGAAATATCGAAGGCCAAAGAACTCGTTGATCTTCCCTTAGCCCATCTTGACCGAACGATATGTGTAAGTGTGATACCAGCGTCCATAGTGGACTTAAATTTCAGGCCGCCTAGCTGACTAGAGTGAATAAAGTCATTAGACACGACTATGAATTGGAGTCTTTTGGCAACTACTTTTTCTATGAGTTTACTGAGGGTGTTGAAAAGGACAATCGGGCAGAAGGCTTTCAGATGATTATATGATGATTTATTTGGCTTGGGTATGACGATTGTGGTAGACACTTTGAAATATTTTGGCCAGTATCCTAGATTGATGCATGTGTTAGTGATATTGATGATTCTGGATAGACAGTCTTTATTCTTGATGATGATCTTCAAGTGATGCCATGTCAACTTGTCAGGCCCTAGTGTAGATGAATCGTTGCATTTACTAATTGCTGACTTGAACTCGAATCTGGAGAATGGACTCCACTTTTGAGGTGGTTTGCGATCTACTTTGTCAAGAATGTTGAGGTTTACTTGTCAGTGAAGAGCTGTATTAAAAGAACTATGAAGAGAGTTCCATAAGTTTTCAGGAGTAAGACAAGGATGACTATTGTGTTTGATTGCTTCAATCACTGGGAGTTTTCTGCTCTTGACCCAGTTCATCAATTCCCAAGGGCCTTGACTTTTATTTGCAATTTCTTGAATCTTGTCATCAAAGAAAATTTGCTTGGCGTCCTTAACTGTCGTTTTGAATGATTTTCAGTTTTTATGACTTCTTGATGTTCTGTAAGTGTTGAGAGCTCAACTGCACAAATCCGACCACCACTGCTTGGAATGTTTAGATATTTTCAATTTTTTTGTGTTTTTTGACCATGATTGATCAATAATTGAACCAAGTTGATTGACTACTTGTTCCAATTTGACAATATCTTCAATATTCGAAGTGTCTAACATTTTGAAATTCAAAATGATGTCTTTGATAAACTCAGTTTCTTGTTCGCTTTTAGGAGTAATAGTGAGTTTAGACATGTTGATGATCTCTTCAAAGATAGGAATGTCGATTGAGAGTGGTGTGTGGTCTGAAGATAGGCAAGAATTGGGAAGAATGAAGTGGTTGTCCAATTTGGATGATCCGTTTTGAAGGAACATAAGGTCGATTACGGAGTTGGATTCCCCTGTAGTATCTGAATATCTGGTAGGACATGGGTTAGTAGGGGATGATAAAGCAAGATCGTCAGAGTCTGCTATCATAATTAAGTCATTGCTAATAGAAGAGTGAAAAGGAAAAGGTGGATCCCATAAACTATCTCTGATGTTAAAATCACCTGTCATAAGAAGAACGTTGTTAATATTGGCTTCAGTATTCTTAAGATACTTTAAAGCTGAGTGAGAAAAGTCAGAGTAAACATTCAGGATATAATGGCAAACTCCATTGTTGAGAAAAGAAACAAGACTAATGTCTCAATGATTAAATATGTCTTTACGTAAAAGAAAGTGAAGGGAGGAGAGGCGAATGTTAATATAAGTAATTACTCTCGGGAAATCGTTGTTGTTTGAAGGATTTCTTGCAAATGCAATCTAATTGGGATGATGACAAGTACCTATGAGAGGATCTCCATCGTAATTCGAAGTACTTAGAATTTTTTGGATTTTGGACCAAGGTGGTTCTTGGATTAAGATGATATCAAAATGGTTATTTGTTTCGAGGATTGTGTTGATGATAAGCGAGTTCTTGCAAACATTTTGAGAAAATACTTTGAGATTATGCACAATCATTGGTTAGAGGTGCCATTCCCTTCAGAACGAATTGATTTCGACCTGTTTTCACGGATCTTGGCATATTTTTTCATGTGCCATTCTCTGTTGAATCGATGTCTCCAAAACGGACATTGGTTGGAATCAGCTTGATGGTCGCCCTTGCAGTTAGAGCATTTGAACAAATGGGGGCATGGTTCGCCTTTCTTGGTTTCCAATCTAGGTGGGTTGATTTTGGTATTAGCCTTGCAGCACCAACTGAATTCTCTGTGGTGTTTAGATTTGTGGGAACCATTACATTTGATGCATTTGGCCCCTTGAATTCTGCATGAGAAGGTGGCATGATCTCATTTCCAGCAGTTTTTGCATTCAGGAATGCTGGGGTTCATATTTGCTCTCCGAATTGTAGCGATATAGTTGCCAACATTAAAGCACCTATTGATAAGCATTTTAGTGTTAAGTCCACTTTGGACATCCCAAATATCAATCCAAATGATAGCTATGTCAGATTTTGGAGATACTTTAATAACTCTCAGTTTCGACGCAAGAGAAATATTATCAAAAATATGATTTTATTTGAGTATAGTTTCGATGTCAGTTGAAGTGAGTTTCTCTTGTGAGTTCAAATGAGGGTAGAATGGGATTCCTATGATTTTCAAGTAGGATTTCGATTTAGGGAGACATGAAACTTCCACTTGAAGGGAGTTGATATTGTTAGAATTTTTGATATATTGATTGATTATTGACATGTCAGATTGTTGGGTGACTTTGTTAGTGATGACTGTGATGCCTGTGTTGTCAGATCGAATATAATTGACTAAAACGTTAGTTTTTGCATTGTGTAAAAATTTGTTGATGTTAGCCATATGGACGGAAGAGCTCTTCATGAAGGAAGAAACATTGTCACTACTCATAGGAATGATGATTTGTTTTCTCAACGGACCCTTAGTTATCATCTTAATATGAGGTTTCGTTTTATTTTGACCATTGATAATATTATTGACCTGATCAATTTTTTTGGCATTCAGAGGAGGGAACATTTCCTTGATTTTCAAAACTTCAGAGGTATTGACTGAAGTTTTGGAGGTCTGGGCATATGATTTTCTGGTTTTGACATTGGAATCTTGAGTATTGTTCTTGACTGTGAACTTCTTAGGTTGGAAATATTTGGAGATGACGTTGATTTCCTTCTTGGACTTAGCTGGTAGAGGAGGGAGGGATGGTGCTCTGTTGATAGAGACAGGGATTGATTTCGGAATCTCTTTCTTGTTATTATTGTTAGTAGGAGGCATTCGAGGGGTAAATTTTGAGGAGATTTTAGCCCTAAGCATGTTAGTTTCCTGATCAGTGAATAATTCATCCCATCTAGCCACATATACTGCCGATATGAAGTTCCAAATGGCATCTCCCATGCCATCAAAATCATTGAGGTCATTTACTTTACCACCATTGACTTGTTTGTTTTGAATGTATTTGGCCAAGAAATTAAGAGTGACTTTGATATTCTTGGAGTCTGATGCGAAATGTTCAATTGAGCCATGAAGAGATATGGGATAGAAAGAACCACTCCATAGCTCTGGTTCGGTTGGTGCTTGAGGATCATATGGGAGTTGGATGTTTATGACATCATCCTCATGCTGAACATGCGATGGGGTTGCCTCATTGTTAACATCCATAGGCCTTGAGGTTTCCTGTTGGTTAGCCACCATACCAACTCTTAATGCTTTTTCTTGCTCTGTCTCATAGGACAGTTCAAGACGTTCCGTGCTTGGTTCTTCAATAGTGAGATTGCAGACCATGTCATTATCCATTCTATCATGGTAAGGAGTTGATTGTCCAGAGGATACCATTGAAGATTCCCTAGAAATGTTGACAGAGGAAACAGGGTTTCTCCCTCTTACCTCGAAATTGTTGGAAGGAACTTGTCCTATTTGAATGTCCATCCCTATGTCGTTTGCAGTAGACATAGCTGGTAAAGAAGTATTGACGTTGAATGCTGTAGTTGAAGTGCTGAAGTTTGTTGAAGAAAAAGAGAATTTATTTGCTAACTTTCCAATAGGCGCTACCATACAAGATGGTGGTAAGAGGAAAAGAAGCGTCGTGCAAGCTAGTTTTAAGTGACCTAATAGCAAGCTATTAAAAAATTACTATTATTCCAGAATTCAAAATATCATGTTGACTCATTGGCATTGTAGGCCATCCAGCTATAAATCTGAGATTTGAATTTTACAACTAAAGTTACATGTATTTGTGAGGACC